>JAYKTQ010000218.1:2500-10000 GCA_036010785.1 Ammospiza maritima maritima
CACTTCTTTCCGACACTTCCTTCCGACACTTCCTTCCGACACTTCCTTCCGACACTGCCTTCCGACACTGCCTTCCGACACTGCCTTCCTTCCTTCCAACACTTCCTTCCTTCCGACACTTCCTTCCTTCCTTCCTTCCTTCCTTCCTTCCTTCCTTCCTTCCTTCCTTCCTTCCTTCCTTCCTTCCTTCCTTCCTTCCTTCCTTCCTTCCTTCCTTCCTTCCTTCCGACACTTCCTTCCGACACTTCCTTCCGACACTTCCTTCCGACACTTCCTTCCTTCCTTCCTTCCTTCCTTCCTTCCTTCCTTCCTTCCTTCCTTCCTTCCTTCCTTCCTTCCTTCCTTCCTTCCTTCCTTTCTTCCGACACTTCCTTCCTTCCTTCCGACACTTCCTTCCGACACTTCCTTCCGACACTTCCTTCCGACACTTCCTTCCGACACTTCCTTCCTTCCTTCCGACACTTCCTTCCGACACTTCCTTCCGACACTTCCTTCCTTCCTTCCTTCCTTCCTTCCTTCCTTGTTACTTCCTTCCTTCCTTCCTTCCTTCCTTCCTTCCTTCCTTCCTTCCTTCCTTCCTTCCTTCCTTCCTTCCTTCCTTCCTTCCTTCCATCCTTCCGACACTTCCTTCCGACACATCCTTTCGACACTTCCTTCCGACACTTCCTTCCGACACTTCCTTCCTTCCTTCCGACACTTCCTTCCGACACTTCCTTCCGACACTTCCTTCCGACACTTCCTTCCTTCCTTCCTTCCTTCCTTCCTTCCTTCCTTGTTCCTTCCTTCCTTCCTTCCTTCCTTCCTTCCTTCCGACACTTCCTTCCTTCCTTCCTTCCTTCCTTCCTTCCTTCCTTCCTTCCTTCCTTCCTTCCTTCCTTCCTTCCTTCCTTCCTTCCTTCCTTCCTTCCTTCCTTCCTTCCTTCCTTCCTTCCTTCTGACACTTCCTTCCGACACTTCCTTCCGACACTTCCTTCCGACACTTCCTTCCGACACTTCCGACACTTCCTTCCTTCCAACACTTTTTTCCTTCCGACACTTCCTTCCTTCCTTCCTTCCTTCCTTCCTTCCTTCCTTCCTTCCTTCCTTCCTTCCTTTCGACACTTCCTTCCTTCCTTCCTTCCTTCCTTCCTTCCTCCTTCCTTCCTTCCTTCCTTCCTTCCTTCCTTCCGACACTTCCTTCCTTCCTTCCGACACTTCCTTCCGACACTTCCTTCCTTCCTTCCTTCCTTCCTTCCTTCCTTCCTTCCTTCCTTCCTTCCTTCCTTCCTTCCTTCCTTCCGACACTTCCTTCGGACACTTCCTTCCGACACTTCCTTCCGACACTGCCTTCCGACACTGCCTTCCTTCCTTCCGACACTTCCTTCCTTCCGACACTTCCTTCCTTCCTTCCTTCCTTCCTTCCTTCCTTCCTTCCTTCCTTCCTTCCTTCCTTCCTTCCTTCCTTCCTTCCTTCCTTCCTTCCTTCCTTCCTTCCTTCATTCCTTCCTTCCTTCCTTCCTTCCTTCCTTCATTCCGACACTTCCTTCCGACACTTCCTTCCGACACTTCCTTCCGACACTTCCTTCCGACACTTCCTTCCTTCCTCCCGACACTTCCTTCCTTCCTTCCGACACTTTCTTCCAACACTTCCTTCCGACACTTCCTTCCGACACTTCCTTCCTTCCTTCCGACACTTCCTTCCCACACTTCCTTAGGACACTTCCTTCCTTCCTTCCTTCCTTCCTTCCTTCCTTCCTTCCTTCCTTCCTTCCTTCCTTCCTTCCTTCCTTCCTTCCTTCCTTCCGACACTTCTTTCCGACACTTCCTTCCGACACTTCCTTCCGACACTTCCTTCCGACACTGCCTTCCGACACTGCCTTCCGACACTGCCTTCCTTCCTTCCAACACTTCCTTCCTTCCGATACTTCCTTCCTTCCTTCCTTCCTTCCTTCCTTCCTTCCTTCCTTCCTTCCTTCCTTCCTTCCTTCCTTCCTTCCGACACTTCCTTCCGACACTTCCTTCCGACACTTCCTTCCGACACTTCGTTCCTTCCTTCCTTCCTTCCTTCCTTCCTTCCTTCCTTCCGACACTTCCTTCCAAAACTTCCTTCCGACACTTCCTTCCGACACTTCTTTCCGACACTTCCTTCCTTCCTTCCAACACTTCCTTCCGACACTTCCTTCCGACACTGCCTTCCTTCCTTCCGACACTTCCTTCCGACACTTCCTTAGGACACTTCCTTCTTTCCTTCCTTCCTTCCTTCCTTCCTTCCTTCCTTCCTTCCTTCCTTCCTTCCTTCCTTCCTTCCTTCCTTCCTTCCTTCCTTCCTTCCTTCCTTCCTTCCTTCCTTCCTTCCTTCCTTCTTTCCGACACTTCCTTCCTTCCTTCCTTCATTCCTTCCTTCCTTCCTTCCTGCCTTCGGACACTTCCTTCCGACACTTCCTTCCGACACTTCCTTCCGACACTTCCTTCCGACACTTCCTTCCTTCCTTCCGACACTTCCTTCCTTCCTTCCTTCCTTCCTTCCTTCCTTCCTTCCTTCCTTCCTTCCTTCCTTCCTTCCTTCCTTCCTTCCTTCCTTCCTTCCTTCCTTCCTTCCTTCCTTCATTCCTTCCTTCCTTCCTTCCTTCCTTCCTTGTTCCTTCCTTCCTTCCTTCCTTCCTTCCGACACTTCCTTCCTTCCTTCCTTCCTTCCTTCCGACACTTCCATCCAACACTTCCTTCCGACACTTCCTTCCGACACTTCGGACACTTCCTTCCTTCCAACACTTTTTCCCTTCCGACACTTCCTTCCTTCCTTCCTTCCTTCCTTCCTTCCTTCCTTCCTTCCTTCCTTCCTTCCTTCCTTCCTTCCTTCCGACACTTCCTTCCTTTCAACACTTCCTTCCTTCCTTCCTTCCTTCCTTCCTTCCTTCCTTCCTTCCTTCCTTCCTTCCTTCCTTCCTTCCTTCCTTCCTTCCTTCCTTCCTTCCTTCCTTCCTTCCTTCCTTCCGACACTTCCTTCCGACACTTCCTTCCGACACTTCCTTCCGACACTTCCTTCCTTCCTTCCTTCCTTCCTTCCTTCCTTCCTTCCTTCCTTCCTTCCTTCCTTCCTTCCTTCCTTCCTTCCTTCCTTCCTTTCTTCCGACACTTCCTTCCTTCCTTCCGACACTTCCTTCCGACACTTCCTTCCGACACTTCCTTCCGACACTTCCTTCCGACACTTCCTTCTTTCCTTCCGACACTTCCTTCCGACACTTCCTTCCGACACTTCCTTCCTTCCTTCCTTCCTTCCTTCCTTCCTTCCTTCCTTGTTACTTCCTTCCTTCCTTCCTTCCTTCCTTCCTTCCTTCCTTCCTTCCTTGTTACTTCCTTCCTTCCTTCCTTCCTTCCTTCCTTCCTTCCTTCCTTCCTTCCTTCCTTCCTTCCGACACTTCCTTCCGACACTTCCTTCCGACACTTCCTTCCTTCCTTCCGACACTTCCTTCCGACACTTCCTTCCGACACTTCCTTCCTTCCTTCCGACACTTCCTTCCTTCCTTCCGACACTTTCTTCCAACACTTCCTTCCGACACTTCCTTCCGACACTCCTTCCTTCCTTCTCCCTCCTACCCCCCTTCCGACACTTCCTTCCCACACTTTCTTAGGACACTTCCTTCCTTCCTTCCTTCCTTCCTTCCTTCCTTCCTTCCTTCCTTCCTTCCTTCCTTCCTTCCTTCCTTCCTTCCGACACTTCCTTCCGACACTTCCTTCGGACACTTCCTTCCGACACTTCCTTCCGACACTGCCTTCCGACACTGCCTTCCTTCCTTCCGACACTTCCTTCCTTCCGACACTTCCTTCCTTCCTTCCTTCCTTCCGACACTTCCTTCCTTCCTTCCTTCCTTCCTTCCTTCCTTCCTTCCTTCCTTCCTTCCTTCCTTCCTTCCTTCCTTCCTTCCTTCATTCCTTCCTTCCTTCCTTCCTTCCTTCCTTCATTCCGACACTTCCTTCCGACACTTCCTTCCGACACTTCCTTCCGACACTTCCTTCCGACACTTCCTTCCTTCCTCCCGACACTTCCTTCCTTCCTTCCGACACTTTCTTCCAACACTTCCTTCCGACACTTCCTTCCGACACTTCCTTCCTTCCTTCCGACACTTCCTTCCACACTTCCTTAGGACACTTCCTTCCTTCCTTCCTTCCTTCCTTCCTTCCTTCCTTCCTTCCTTCCTTCCTTCCTTCCTTCCTTCCTTCCTTCCTTCCTTCCGACACTTCTTTCCGACACTTCCTTCCGACACTTCCTTCCGACACTTCCTTCCGACACTGCCTTCCGACACTGCCTTCCGACACTGCCTTCCTTTCCCCCTTCCAACACTTCCTTCCTTCCGACACTTCCTTCCTTCCTTCCTTCCTTCCTTCCTTCCTTCCTTCCTTCCTTCCTTCCTTCCTTCCTTCCTTCCTTCCGACACTTCCTTCCTTCCTTCCTTCCGACACTTCCTTCCGACACTTCCTTCCGACACTTCCTTCCGACACTTCCTTCCTTCCTTCCTTCCTTCCTTCCTTCCTTCCTTCCTTCCTTCCTTCCTTCCTTCCTTCCTTCCTTCCTTCCTTTCTTCCGACACTTCCTTCCTTCCTTCCGACACTTCCTTCCGACACTTCCTTCCGACACTTCCTTCCGACACTTCCTTCCTTCCTTCCGACACTTCCTTCCGACACTTCCTTCCGACACTTCCTTCCTTCCTTCCTTCCTTCCTTCCTTCCTTGTTACTTCCTTCCTTCCTTCCTTCCTTCCTTCCTTCCTTCCTTCCTTCCTTCCTTCCTTCCTTCCTTCCTTCCTTCCGACACTTCCTTCCGACACTTCCTTCCGACACTTCCTTCCTTCCCTTCCGACACTTCCTTCCGACACTTCCTTCCGACACTTCCTTCCTTCCTTCCGACACTTCCTTCCTTCCTTCCGACACTTTCTTCCAACACTTCCTTCCGACACTTCCTTCCGACACTTCCTTCCTTCCTTCCGACACTTCCTTCCCACACTTTCTTAGGACACTTCCTTCCTTCCTTCCTTCCTTCCTTCCTTCCTTCCTTCCTTCCTTCCTTCCTTCCTTCCTTCCTTCCTTCCTTCCTTCCTTCCTTCCTTCCGACACTTCCTTCCGACACTTCCTTCGGACACTTCCTTCCGACACTTCCTTCCGACACTGCCTTCCGACACTGCCTTCCTTCCTTCCGACACTTCCTTCCTTCCGACACTTCCTTCCTTCCTTCCTTCCTTCCGACACTTCCTTCCTTCCTTCCTTCCTTCCTTCCTTCCTTCCTTCCTTCCTTCCTTCCTTCCTTCCTTCCTTCCTTCCTTCCTTCCTTCCTTCCTTCCTTCCTTCATTCCGACACTTCCTTCCGACACTTCCTTCCGACACTTCCTTCCGACACTTCCTTCCGACACTTCCTTCCTTCCTCCCGACACTTCCTTCCTTCCTTCCGACACTTTCTTCCAACACTTCCTTCCGACACTTCCTTCCGACACTTCCTTCCTTCCTTCCGACACTTCCTTCCCACACTTCCTTAGGACACTTCCTTCCTTCCTTCCTTCCTTCCTTCCTTCCTTCCTTCCTTCCTTCCTTCCTTCCTTCCTTCCTTCCTTCCTTCCTTCCTTCCTTCCGACACTTCTTTCCGACACTTCCTTCCGACACTTCCTTCCGACACTTCCTTCCGACACTGCCTTCCGACACTGCCTTCCGACACTGCCTTTTTCCTTCCAACACTTCCTTCCTTCCGACACTTCCTTCCTTCCTTCCTTCCTTCCTTCCTTCCTTCCTTCCTTCCTTCCTTCCTTCCTTCCTTCCTTCCGACACTTCCTTCCGACACTTCCTTCCGACACTTCCTTCCGACACTTCCTTCCGACACTTCCTTCCTTCCTTCCTTCCTTCCTTCCTTCCTTCCTTCCTTCCTTCCGACACTTCCTTCCAAAACTTCCTTCCGACACTTCCTTCCGACACTTCCTTCCGACACTTCCTTCCTTCCTTCCAACACTTCCTTCCGACACTTCCTTCCGACACTGCCTTCCTTCCTTCCGACACTTCCTTCCGACACTTCCTTAGGACACTTCCTTCTTTCCTTCCTTCCTTCCTTCCTTCCTTCCTTCCTTCCTTCCTTCCTTCCTTCCTTCCTTCCTTCCTTCCTTCCTTCCTTCCTTCCTTCCTTCCTTCCTTCCTTCCTTCTTTCCGACACTTCCTTCCTTCCTTCCTTCATTCCTTCCTTCCTTCCTTCCTTCCTTCCTTCCTTCCTTCCGACACTTCCATCCAACACTTCCTTCCGACACTTCCTTCCGACACTTCGGACACTTCCTTCCTTCCAACACTTTTTCCCTTCCGACACTTCCTTCCTTCCTTCCTTCCTTCCTTCCTTCCTTCCTTCCTTCCTTCCTTCCTTCCTTCCTTCCTTCCTTCCTTCCTTCCTTCCTTCCTTCCTTCCTTCCTTCCTTCCGACACTTCCTTCCTTTCAACACTTCCTTCCTTCCTTCCTTCCTTCCTTCCTTCCTTCCTTCCTTCCTTCCTTCCTTCCTTCCTTCCTTCCTTCCTTCCTTCCTTCCTTCCTTCCTTCCTTCCTTCCTTCCTTCCTTCCTTCCGACACTTCCTTCCGACACTTCCTTCCGACACTTCCTTCCTTCCTTCCTTCTTCCTTCCTTCCTTCCTTCCTTCCTTCCTTCCTTCCTTCCTTCCTTCCTTCCTTCCTTCCTTCCTTTCTTCCGACACTTCCTTCCTTCCTTCCGACACTTCCTTCCGACACTTCCTTCCGACACTTCCTTCCGACACTTCCTTCCGACACTTCCTTCCTTCCTTCCGACACTTCCTTCCGACACTTCCTTCCGACACTTCCTTCCTTCCTTCCTTCCTTCCTTCCTTCCTTGTTACTTCCTTCCATCCTTCCTTCCTTCCGACACTTCCTTCCTTCCTTCCGTCCTTCCTTCCTTCCTTCCTTCCTTCCTTCCTTCCGACACTTCCTTCCTTCCTTCCTTCTGACACTTCCTTCCGACACTTCCTTCCGACACTTCCTTCCGACACTTCCTTCCGACACTTCCTTCCGACACTTCCTTCCTTCCTTCCGACACTTCCTTCCTTCCTTCCGACACTTTCTTCCAACACTTCCTTCCGACACTTCCTTCCGACACTTCCTTCCTTCCTTCCGACACTTCCTTCCCACACTTTCTTAGGACACTTCCTTCCTTCCTTCCTTCCTTCCTTCCTTCCTTCCTTCCTTCCTTCCTTCCTTCCTTCCTTCCTTCCTTCCTTCGTTCCTTCCTTCCTTCCTTCCTTCCTTCCTTCCTTCCTTCCGACACTTCCTTCCGACACTTCCTTCGGACACTTCCTTCCGACACTTCCTTCCGACACTGCCTTCCGACACTGCCTTCCTTCCTTCCGACACTTCCTTCCTTCCGACACTTCCTTCCTTCCTTCCTTCCTTCCGACACTTCCTTCCTTCCGACACTTCCTTCCTTCCTTCCTTCCTTCCTTCCTTCCTTCCTTCCTTCCTTCCTTCCTTCCTTCCTTCCTTCCTTCCTTCCTT
>JAYKTQ010000218.1:17500-30000 GCA_036010785.1 Ammospiza maritima maritima
CACTTCCTTCGGACACTTCCTTCCGACACTTCCTTCCGACACTGCCTTCCGACACTGCCTTCCTTCCTTCCGACACTTCCTTCCTTCCGACACTTCCTTCCTTCCTTCCTTCCTTCCGACACTTCCTTCCTTCCTTCCTTCCTTCCTTCCTTCCTTCCTTCCTTCCTTCCTTCCTTCCTTCCTTCCTTCCTTCCTTCCTTCCTTCCTTCCTTCCTTCATTCCTTCCTTCCTTCCTTCCTTCCTTCCTTCATTCCGACACTTCCTTCCGACACTTCCTTCCGACACTTCCTTCCGACACTTGCCTTCCGACACTTCCTTCCTTCCTCCCGACCACTTCCTTCCTTCCTTCCGACACTTTCTTCCAACACTTCCTTCCGACACTTCCTTCCGACACTTCCTTCCTTCCTTCCGACACTTCCTTCCCACACTTCCTTAGGACACTTCCTTCCTTCCTTCCTTCCTTCCTTCCTTCCTTCCTTCCTTCCTTCCTTCCTTCCTTCCTTCCTTCCTTCCTTCGCTTCCTTCCTTCCCTCCGACACTTCCTTCCTTCCTTCCTTCCCTTCCGACACTTCTTTCCGACACTTCTTCCGACACTTCCTTCCGACACTTCCTTCCGACACTGCCTTCCGACACTGCCTTCCGACACTGCCTTCCTTCCTTCCAACACTTCCTTCCTTCCGACACTTCCTTCCTTCCTTCCTTCCTTCCTTCCTTCCTTCCTTCCTTCCTTCCTTCCTTCCTTCCTTCCTTCCTTCCTTCCTTCCGACACTTCCTTCCGACACTTCCTTCCGACACTTCCTTCCTTCCTTCCTTCCTTCCTTCCTTCCTTCCTTCCTTCCTTCCTTCCGACACTTCCTTCCAAAACTTCTTCCGACACTTCCTTCCGACACTTCCTTCCGACACTTCCTTCCTTCCTTCCAACACTTTCCTTCCGACACTTCCTTCCGACACTGCCTTCCTTCCTTCCGACACTTCCTTCCGACACTTCCTTAGGACACTTCCTTCTTCCTTCCTTCCTTCCTTCCTTCCTTCCTTCCTTCCTTCCTTCCTTCCTTCCTTCCTTCCTTCCTTCCTTCCTTCCTTCCTTCCTTCCTTCCTTCCTTCTTTCCGACACATTCCTTCGTTCCTTCCTTCATTCCTTCCTTCCTTCCTTCCTTCCTTCGGACACTTCCTTCCGACACTTCCTTCCGACACTTCCTTCCGACACTTCCTTCCGACACTTCCTTCCTTCCTTCCTTCCTTCCTTCCTTCCTTCCTTCCTTCCTTCCCTTCCTTCCTTCCTTCCTTCCTTCCTTCCTTCCTTCCTTCCTTCCTTCCTTGTTCCTTCCTTTCCTTCCTTCCTTCCTTCCGACACTTCCTTCCTTCCTTCCTTCCTTCCGACACTTCCATCCAACACTTCCTTCCGACACTTCCTTCCGACACTTCGGACACTTCCTTCCTTCCAACACTTTTTCCTTCCGACACTTCCTTCCTTCCTTCCTTCCTTCCTTCCTTCCTTCCTTCCTTCCTTCCTTCCTTCCTTCCTTCCTTCCTTCCGACACTTCCTTCCGACACTTCCTTCCGACACTTCCTTCCTTTCAACACTTCCTTCCTTCCAACACTTTTTCCCTTCCGACACTTCCTTCCTTCCTTCCTTCCTTCCTTCCTTCCTTCCTTCCTTCCTTCCTTCCTTCCTTCCTTCCTTCCTTCCTTCCTTCCGACACTTCCTTCCGACACTTCCTTCCGACACTTCCTTCCGACACTGCCTTCCGACACTGCCTTCCGACACTGCCTTCCTTCCTTCCAACACTTCCTTCCTTCCGACACTTCCTTCCTTCCTTCCTTCCTTCCTTCCTTCCTTCCTTCCTTCCTTCCTTCCTTCCTTCCTTCCTTCCTTCCTTCCTTCCTTCCTTCCTTCCTTCCTTCCTTTCTTCCGACACTTCCTTCCTTCCTTCCGACACTTCCTTCCGACACTTCCTTCCGACACTTCCTTCCGACACTTCCTTCCGACACTTCCTTCCGACACTTCCTTCCTTCCTTCCTTCCTTCCTTCCTTCCTTCCTTCCTTCCTTCCTTCCTTCCTTCCTTCCTTCCTTCCTTCCTTTCTTCCGACACTTCCTTCCTTCCTTCCGACACTTCCTTCCGACACTTCCTTCCGACACTTCCTTCCGACACTTCCTTCCGACACTTCCTTCCTTCCTTCCGACACTTCCTTCCGACACTTCCTTCCGACACTTCCTTCCTTCCTTCCTTCCTTCCTTCCTTCCTTCCTTCCTTGTTACTTCCTTCCTTCCTTCCTTCCTTCCTTCCTTCCTTCCTTCCTTCCTTCCTTCCGACACTTCCTTCCGACACTTCCTTCCGACACTTCCTTCCTTCCTTCCGACACTTCCTTCCGACACTTCCTTCCGACACTTCCTTCCTTCCTTCCGACACTTCCTTCCTTCCTTCCGACACTTTCTTCCAACACTTCCTTCCGACACTTCCTTCCGACACTTCCTTCCTTCCTTCCGACACTTCCTTCCCACACTTTCTTAGGACACTTCCTTCCTTCCTTCCTTCCTTCCTTCCTTCCTTCCTTCCTTCCTTCCTTCCTTCCTTCCTTCCTGACACTTCCTTCGGACACTTCCTTCCGACACTTCCTTCCGACACTGCCTTCCGACACTGCCTTCCTTCCTTCCGACACTTCCTTCCTTCCGACACTTCCTTCCTTCCTTCCTTCCTTCCTTCCTTCCTTCCTTCCTTCCTTCCTTCCTTCCTTCCTTCCTTCCTTCCTTCCTTCCTTCATTCCGACACTTCCTTCCGACACTTCCTTCCGACACTTCCTTCCGACACTTCCTTCCGACACTTCCTTCCTTCCTCCCGACACTTCCTTCCTTCCTTCCGACACTTTCTTCCAACACTTCCTTCCGACACTTCCTTCCGACACTTCCTTCCTTCCTTCCGACACTTCCTTCCCACACTTCCTTAGGACACTTCCTTCCTTCCTTCCTTCCTTCCTTCCTTCCTTCCTTCCTTCCTTCCTTCCTTCCTTCCTTCCTTCCTTCCTTCCTTCCGACACTTCTTTCCGACACTTCCTTCCGACACTTCCTTCCGACACTTCCTTCCGACACTGCCTTCCGACACTGCCTTCCGACACTGCCTTCCTTCCTTCCAACACTTCCTTCCTTCCGACACTTCCTTCCTTCCTTCCTTCCTTCCTTCCTTCCTTCCTTCCTTCCTTCCTTCCTTCCTTCCTTCCTTCCGACACTTCCTTCCGACACTTCCTTCCGACACTTCCTTCCTTCCTTCCTTCCTTCCTTCCTTCCTTCCTTCCTTCCTTCCTTCCTTCCTTCCTTCCGACACTTCCTTCCAAAACTTCCTTCCGACACTTCCTTCCGACACTTCCTTCCGACACTTCCTTCCTTCCTTCCAACACTTCCTTCCGACACTTCCTTCCGACACTGCCTTCCTTCCTTCCGACACTTCCTTCCGACACTTCCTTAGGACACTTCCTTCTTTCCTTCCTTCCTTCCTTCCTTCCTTCCTTCCTTCCTTCCTTCCTTCCTTCCTTCCTTCCTTCCTTCCTTCCTTCCTTCCTTCCTTCCTTCCTTCCTTCTTTCCGACACTTCCTTCGTTCCTTCCTTCATTCCTTCCTTCCTTCCTTCCTTCCTTCGGACACTTCCTTCCGACACTTCCTTCCGACACTTCCTTCCGACACTACCTTCCGACACTTCCTTCCTTCCTTCCGACACTTCCTTCCTTCCTTCCTTCCTTCCTTCCTTCCTTCCTTCCTTCCTTCCTTCCTTCCTTCCTTCCTTCCTTCCTTCCTTCCTTCCTTCCTTCCTTCCTTCCTTCCTTCCTTCCTTCCTTCCTTCATTCCTTCCTTCCTTCCTTCCTTCCTTGTTCCTTCCTTCCTTCCTTCCTTCCTTCCGACACTTCCTTCCTTCCTTCCTTCCTTCCGACACTTCCATCCAACACTTCCTTCCGACACTTCCTTCCGACACTTCGGACACTTCCTTCCTTCCAACACTTTTTCCCTTCCGACACTTCCTTCCTTCCTTCCTTCCTTCCTTCCTTCCTTCCTTCCTTCCTTCCGACACTTCCTTCCGTCACTTCCTTCCGACACTTCCTTCCTTTCAACACTTCCTTCCTTCCTTCCTTCCTTCCTTCCTTCCTTCCTTCCTTCCTTCCTTCCTTCCTTCCTTCCTTCCTTCCTTCCTTCCTTCCTTCCTTCCGACACTTCCTTCCGACACTTCCTTCCGACACTTCCTTCCTTCCTTCCTTCCTTCCTTCCTTCCTTCCTTCCTTCCTTCCTTCCTTCCTTCCTTCCTTCCTTCCTTCCTTCCTTCCTTCCTTCCTTCCTTCCTTCCTTCCTTCCTTCCTTTCTTCCGACACTTCCTTCCTTCCTTCCGACACTTCCTTCCGACACTTCCTTCCGACACTTCCTTCCGACACTTCCTTCCGACACTTCCTTCCTTCCTTCCGACACTTCCTTCCGACACTTCCTTCCGACACTTCCTTCCTTCCTTCCTTCCTTCCTTCCTTCCTTGTTACTTCCTTCCATCCTTCCTTCCTTCCGACACTTCCTTCCTTCCTTCCGTCCTTCCTTCCTTCCTTCCTTCCTTCCTTCCTTCCTTCCTTCCGACACTTCCTTCCTTCCTTCCTTCTGACACTTCCTTCCGACACTTCCTTCCGACACTTCCTTCCGACACTTCCTTCCGACACTTCCTTCCGACACTTCCTTCCTTCCTTCCGACACTTCCTTCCTTCCTTCCGACACTTTCTTCCAACACTTCCTTCCGACACTTCCTTCCGACACTTCCTTCCTTCCTTCCGACACTTCCTTCCCACACTTTCTTAGGACACTTCCTTCCTTCCTTCCTTCCTTCCTTCCTTCCTTCCTTCCTTCCTTCCTTCCTTCCTTCCTTCCTTCCTTCCTTCGTTCCTTCCTTCCTTCCTTCCTTCCTTCCTTCCTTCCTTCCTTCCTTCCGACACTTCCTTCCGACACTTCCTTCGGACACTTCCTTCCGACACTTCCTTCCGACACTGCCTTCCGACACTGCCTTCCTTCCTTCCGACACTTCCTTCCTTCCGACACTTCCTTCCTTCCTTCCTTCCTTCCGACACTTCCTTCCTTCCGACACTTCCTTCCTTCCTTCCTTCCTTCCTTCCTTCCTTCCTTCCTTCCTTCCTTCCTTCCTTCCTTCCTTCCTTCCGACACTTCCTTCCGACACTTCCTTCCGACACTTCCTTCCGACACTTCCTTCCGACACTTCCTTCCGACACTTCCTTCCTCCCTTCTGACACTTCCTTCCTTCCTTCCTTCCTTCCTTCCTTCCTTCCTTCCTTCCTTCCTTCCTTCCTTCCTTCCTTCCTTCCTTCCTTCCTTCCGACACTTCCTTCCGACACTTCCTTCCGACACTTCCTTCCTTCCTTCCTTCCTTCCTTCCTTCCTTCCTTCCTTCCTTCCTTCCTTCCTTCCTTCCTTCCTTCCTTCCTTCCTTCCTTCCTTCCTTCCTTCCTTCCTTCCGACACTTCCTTCCGACACTTCCTTCCGACACTTCCTTCCTTCCTTCCTTCCTTCCTTCCTTCCTTCCTTCCTTCCTTCCTTCCTTCCTTCCTTCCTTCCGACAATTCCTTCCTTCCTTCCTTCCTTCCTTCCTTCCTTCCTTCCTTCCTTCCTTCCTTCCTTCCTTCCTTCCTTCCTTCCTTCCTTCCTTCCTTCCTTCCTTCCTTCCTTCCTTCCTTCCGACACTTCCTTCCGACACTTCCTTCCGACACTTCCTTCCTTCCTTCCGACACTTCCTTCCGACACTTCCTTCCTTCCTTCCTTCCTTCCTTCCTTCCTTCCTTCCTTCCTTCCTTCCGACACTTCCTTCCGACACTTCCTTCCTTCCTTCCTTCCTTCCTTCCTTCCTTCCTTCCTTCCTTCCTTCCTTCCTTCCTTCCTTCCGACACTTCCTTCCGACACTTCCTTCCGACACTTCCTTCCGACACTTCCTTCCGACACTTCCTTCCTTCCTTCCGACACTTCCTTCCTTCCTTCCTTCCTTCCTTCCTTCCTTCCTTCCTTCCTTCCTTCCTTCCTTCCTTCCTTCCTTCCTTCCTTCCTTCCTTCATTCCTTCCTTCCTTCCTTCCTTCCTTGTTCCTTCCTTCCTTCCTTCCTTCCTTCCGACACTTCCTTCCTTCCTTCCTTCCTTCCGACACTTCCATCCAACACTTCCTTCCGACACTTCCTTCCGACACTTCGGACACTTCCTTCCTTCCAACACTTTTTCCCTTCCGACACTTCCTTCCTTCCTTCCTTCCTTCCTTCCTTCCTTCCTTCCTTCCTTCCTTCCGACACTTCCTTCCGTCACTTCCTTCCGACACTTCCTTCCTTTCAACACTTCCTTCCTTCCTTCCTTCCTTCCTTCCTTCCTTCCTTCCTTCCTTCCTTCCTTCCTTCCTTCCTTCCTTCCTTCCTTCCTTCCTTCCTTCCTTCCTTCCTTCCTTCCTTCCTTCCTTCCGACACTTCCTTCCGACACTTCCTTCCGACACTTCCTTCCTTCCTTCCTTCCTTCCTTCCTTCCTTCCTTCCTTCCTTCCTTCCTTCCTTCCTTCCTTCCTTCCTTCCTTCCTTCCTTCCTTTCTTCCGACACTTCCTTCCTTCCTTCCGACACTTCCTTCCGACACTTCCTTCCGACACTTCCTTCCGACACTTCCTTCCGACACTTCCTTCCTTCCTTCCGACACTTCCTTCCGACACTTCCTTCCGACACTTCCTTCCTTCCTTCCTTCCTTCCTTCCTTCCTTGTTACTTCCTTCCATCCTTCCTTCCTTCCGACACTTCCTTCCTTCCTTCCGTCCTTCCTTCCTTCCTTCCTTCCTTCCTTCCTTCCGACACTTCCTTCCTTCCTTCCTTCTGACACTTCCTTCCGACACTTCCTTCCGACACTTCCTTCCGACACTTCCTTCCGACACTTCCTTCCGACACTTCCTTCCTTCCTTCCGACACTTCCTTCCTTCCTTCCGACACTTTCTTCCAACACTTCCTTCCGACACTTCCTTCCGACACTTCCTTCCTTCCTTCCGACACTTCCTTCCCACACTTTCTTAGGACACTTCCTTCCTTCCTTCCTTCCTTCCTTCCTTCCTTCCTTCCTTCCTTCCTTCCTTCCTTCCTTCCTTCCTTCCTTCCTTCCTTCCTTCCTTCCTTCCTTCCTTCCTTCCGACACTTCCTTCCGACACTTCCTTCGGACACTTCCTTCCGACACTTCCTTCCGACACTGCCTTCCGACACTGCCTTCCTTCCTTCCGACACTTCCTTCCTTCCGACACTTCCTTCCTTCCTTCCTTCCTTCCGACACTTCCTTCCTTCCGACACTTCCTTCCTTCCTTCCTTCCTTCCTTCCTTCCTTCCTTCCTTCCTTCCTTCCTTCCTTCCTTCCTTCCTTCCTTCCTTCCTTCCTTCCTTCCTTCCGACACTTCCTTCCGACACTTCCTTCCGACACTTCCTTCCGACACTTCCTTCCGACACTTCCTTCCGACACTTCCTTCCTCCCTTCTGACACTTCCTTCCTTCCTTCCTTCCTTCCTTCCTTCCTTCCTTCCTTCCTTCCTTCCTTCCTTCCGACACTTCCTTCCGACACTTCCTTCCGACACTTCCTTCCTTCCTTCCTTCCTTCCTTCCTTCCTTCCTTCCTTCCTTCCTTCCTTCCTTCCTTCCTTCCTTCCTTCCGACACTTCCTTCCGACACTTCCTTCCGACACTTCCTTCCGACACTTCCTTCCTTCCTTCCTTCCTTCCTTCCTTCCTTCCTTCCTTCCTTCCTTCCTTCCTTCCTTCCTTCCTTCCTTCCTTCCTTCCTTCCTTCCGACAATTCCTTCCTTCCTTCCTTCCTTCCTTCCTTCCTTCCTTCCTTCCTTCCTTCCTTCCTTCCTTCCTTCCTTCCTTCCTTCCTTCCTTCCTTCCTTCCTTCCTTCCTTCCTTCCTTCCGACACTTCCTTCCGACACTTCCTTCCGACACTTCCTTCCTTCCTTCCGACACTTCCTTCCGACACTTCCTTCCTTCCTTCCTTCCTTCCTTCCTTCCTTCCTTCCTTCCTTCCTTCCTTCCGACACTTCCTTCCGACACTTCCTTCCTTCCTTCCTTCCTTCCTTCCTTCCTTCCTTCCTTCCTTCCTTCCTTCCTTCCGACACTTCCTTCCGACACTTCCTTCCGACACTTCCTTCCGACACATCCTTCCGACACTTCCTTCCGACACTTCCTTCCGACACTTCCTTCCTTCCTTCTGACACTTCCTTCCGACACTTCCTTCCGACACTTCCTTCCGACACTTCTTTCCGACACTTCCTTCCGACACTTCCTTCCGACACATCCTTCCGACACTTCCTTCCGACACATCCTTCCGACACTTCCTTCCGACACTTCCTTCCGACACTTCCTTCCTTCCTTCCGACACTTCCTTCCGACACTTCCTTCCAACACTTCCTTCCGACACTTCTTTCCTTCCTTCCGACACTTCCTTCCTTCCTTCCTTCCGACACTTCCTTCCTTCCTTCCGACACTTCCTTCCTTCCTTCCTTCCTTCCTTCCTTCCTTCCTTCCTTCCTTCCTTCCTTCCTTCCTTCATTCCTTCCTTCCTTCCTTCCTTCCTTCCGACACTTCCTTCCTTCCTTCCGACACTTCCTTCCTTCCTTCCGACACTTCCTTCCGACACTTCCTTCCTTCCTTCCTTCCTTCCTTCCTTCCTTCCTTCCTTCCGACCGACACTTCCTTCCGACACTTCCTTCCGACACTTCCTTCCGACACATCCTTCCGACACTTCCTTCCGACACATCCTTTCGACACTTCCTTCCGACACTTCCTTCCGACACTTCCTTCCTTCCTTCCGACACTTCCTTCCGACACTTCCTTCCGACACTTCCTTCCGACACTTCCTTCCTTCCTTCCTTCCTTCCTTCCTTGTTCCTTCCTTCCTTCCTTCCTTCCTTCCTTCCTTCCGACACTTCCTTCCTTCCTTCCTTCCTTCCTTCCTTCCTTCCTTCCTTCCTTCCTTCCTTCCTTCCTTCCTTCCTTCCTTCCTTCCTTCCTTCTGACACTTCCTTCCGACACTTCCTTCCGACACTTCCTTCCGACACTTCCTTCCGACACTTCCGACACTTCCTTCCTTCCAACACTTTTTTCCTTCCGACACTTCCTTCCTTCCTTCCTTCCTTCCTTCCGACACTTCCTTCCTTTCGACACTTCCTTCCTTCCGACACTTCCTTCCTTCCTTCCTTCCTTCCTTCCTTCCTTCCTTCCTTCCTTCCTTCCTTCCTTCCTTCCTTCCTTCCTTCCTTCCTTCCTTCCTTCCGACACTTCCTTCCTTCCTTCCGACACTTCCTTCCTTCCTTCCTTCCTTCCTTCCTTCCTTCCTTCCTTCCTTCCTTCCTTCCTTCCTTCCGACACTTCCTTCCGACACTTCCTTCCGACACTTCCTTCCGACACTTCCTTCCGACACTTCCTTCCGACACTTCCTTCCGACACTTCCTTCCGACACTTCCTTTCTTTCCTTCCGACACTTCCTTCCTTCCTTCCGACACTTTCTTCCAACACTTCCTTCCGACACTTCCTTCCGACACTTCCTTCCTTCCTTCCGACACTTCCTTCCCACACTTTCTTAGGACACTTCCTTCCTTCCTTCCTTCCTTCCTTCCTTCCTTCCTTCCTTCCTTCCTTCCTTCCTTCCTTCCTTCCTTCCTTCCTTCCGACACTTCCTTCCGACACTTCCTTCGGACACTTCCTTCCGACACTTCCTTCCGACACTGCCTTCCGACACTGCCTTCCTTCCTTCCGACACTTCCTTCCTTCCGACACTTCCTTCCTTCCTTCCTTCCTTCCGACACTTCCTTCCTTCCGACACTTCCTTCCTTCCTTCCTTCCTTCCTTCCTTCCTTCCTTCCTTCCTTCCTTCCTTCCTTCCTTCCTTCCTTCCTTCCTTCCTTCCGACACTTCCTTCCGACACTTCCTTCCGACACTTCCTTCCGACACTTCCTTCCGACACTTCCTTCCGACACTTCCTTCCTCCCTTCTGACACTTCCTTCCGACACTTCCTTCCGACACTTCCTTCCTTCCTTCCTTCCTTCCTTCCTTCCTTCCTTCCTTCCTTCCTTCCTTCCTTCCTTCCTTCCTTCCTTCCTTCCGACACTTCCTTCCGACACTTCCTTCCGACACTTCCTTCCGACACTTCCTTCCTTCCTTCCTTCCTTCCTTCCTTCCTTCCTTCCTTCCTTCCTTCCTTCCTTCCTTCCTTCCTTCCTTCCTTCCTTCCTTCCTTCCTTCCTTCCGACACTTCCTTCCGACACTTCCTTCCTTCCTTCCTTCCTTCCTTCCTTCCTTCCTTCCTTCCTTCCTTCCTTCCTTCCTTCCTTCCTTCCGACAATTCCTTCCTTCCTTCCTTCCTTCCTTCCTTCCTTCCTTCCTTCCTTCCTTCCTTCCTTCCTTCCTTCCTTCCTTCCTTCCTTCCTTCCTTCCTTCCGACACTTCCTTCCTTCCTTCCGACACTTCCTTCCGACACTTCCTTCCTTCCTTCCTTCCTTCCTTCCTTCCTTCCTTCCTTCCTTCCTTCCTTCCTTCCTTCCTTCCTTCCTTCCTTCCTTCCGACACTTCCTTCCGACACTTCCTTCCTTCCTTCCTTCCTTCCTTCCTTCCTTCCTTCCTTCCTTCCTTCCTTCCTTCCTTCCTTCCGACAATTCCTTCCTTCCTTCCTTCCTTCCTTCCTTCCTTCCTTCCTTCCTTCCTTCCTTCCTTCCTTCCTTCCTTCCTTCCTTCCTTCCTTCCTTCCTTCCTTCCTTCCGACAATTCCTTCCTTCCTTCCTTCCTTCCTTCCTTCCTTCCTTCCTTCCTTCCTTCCTTCCTTCCTTCCTTCCTTCCTTCCTTCCTTCCTTCCGACAATTCCTTCCTTCCTTCCTTCCTTCCTTCCTTCCTTCCTTCCTTCCTTCCTTCCTTCCTTCCTTCCTTCCGACACTTCCTTCCGACAATTCCTTCCTTCCTTCCTTCCTTCCTTCCTTCCTTCCTTCCTTCCTTCCTTCCTTCCTTCCTTCCTTCCTTCCTTCCTTCCTTCCTTCCTTCCGACACTTCCTTCCGACACTTCCTTCCGACACTTCCTTCCGACACATCCTTCCGACACTTCCTTCCGACACTTCCTTCCGACACTTCCTTCCTTCCTTCTGACACTTCCTTCCGACACTTCCTTCCGACACTTCCTTCCGACTCTTCTTTCCGACACTTCCTTCCGACACTTCCTTCCGACACATCCTTCCGACACTTCCTTCCGACACATCCTTCCGACACTTCCTTCCGACACTTCCTTCCGACACTTCCTTCCTTCCTTCCGACACTTCCTTCCGACACTTCCTTCCGACACTTCTTTCCTTCCTTCCGACACTTCCTTCCTTCCTTCCTTCCGACACTTCCTTCCTTCCTTCCTTCCTTCCTTCCTTCCTTCCTTCCTTCCTTCCTTCCTTCCTTCCTTCCTTCCTTCCTTCCTTCCTTCCTTCCGACACTTCCTTCCTTCCTTCCGACACTTCCTTCCTTCCTTCCGACACTTCCTTCCGACACTTCCTTCCTTCCTTCCTTCCTTCCTTCCTTCCTTCCTTCCTTCCTTCCTTCCGACCGACACTTCCTTCCGACACTTCCTTCCGACACTTCCTTCCGACACATCCTTCCGACACTTCCTTCCGACACATCCTTTCGACACTTCCTTCCGACACTTCCTTCCGACAATTCCTTCCTTCCTTCCGACACTTCCTTCCGACACTTCCTTCCGACACTTCCTTCCGACACTTCCTTCCTTCCTTCCTTCCTTCCTTCCTTCCTTCCTTGTTCCTTCCTTCCTTCCTTCCTTCCTTCCTTCCTTCCTTCCGACACTTCCTTCCTTCCTTCCTTCCTTCCTTCCTTCCTTCCTTCCTTCCTTCCTTCCTTCCTTCCTTCCTTCCTTCCTTCCTTCCTTCCTTCCTTCTGACACTTCCTTCCGACACTTCCTTCCGACACTTCCTTCCGACACTTCCTTCCGACACTTCCGACACTTCCTTCCTTCCAACACTTTTTTCCTTCCGACACTTCCTTCCTTCCTTCCTTCCTTCCTTCCTTCCGACACTTCCTTCCTTTCGACACTTCCTTCCTTCCGACACTTCCTTCCTTCCTTCCGTCCTTCCTTCCTTCCTTCCTTCCGACACTTCCTTCCTTCCTTCCGACACTTCCTTCCTTCCTTCCGACACTTCCTTCCTTCCTTCCTTCCTTCCTTCCTTCCTTGCTTCCTTCCTTCCTTCCTTCCTTCCGACACTTCCTTCCGACACTTCCTTCCGACACTTCCTTCCGACACTTCCTTCCGACACTTCCTTCCGACACTTCCTTCCGACACTTCCTTCCTTCCTTCCGACACTTCCTTCCTTCCTTCCGACACTTTCTTCCAACACTTCCTTCCGACACTTCCTTCCGACACTTCCTTCCTTCCTTCCGACACTTCCTTCCCACACTTTCTTAGGACACTTCCTTCCTTCCTTCCTTCCTTCCTT
>JAYKTQ010000218.1:52500-67500 GCA_036010785.1 Ammospiza maritima maritima
TTCCTTCCTTCCTTCCTTCCTTCCTTCCTTCCTTCCTTCCTTCCTTCCTTCCGACACTTCCTTCCAAAACTTCCTTCCAACACTTCCTTCCGACACTTCCTTCCGACACTGCCTTCCTTCCTTCCGACACTTCCTCCCGACACTTCCTTAGGACACTTCCTTCCTTCCTTCCTTCCTTCCTTCCTTCCTTCCTTCCTTCCTTCCCTTCCTTCCTTCCTTCCTTCCTTCCTTCCTTCCTTCCTTCCTTCCTTCCTTCCTTCCGACACCTCCTTCCGACACTTCCTTCGGACACTTCCTTCCTTCCTTCCTTCCTTCCTTCCTTCCTTCCTTCCTTCCTTCCTTCCTTCCTTCCTTCCGACACTTCCTTCCGACACTTCCTTCCGACACTTCCTTCCGACAACTTCCTTCCGACACTTCCTTCCTTCCTTCCTTCCGACACTTCCTTCCTTCCTTCCGACACTTCCTTCCTTCCTTCCTTCCTTCCTTCCTTCCTTCCTTCCTTCCTTCCTTCCTTCCTTCCTTCCTTCCTTCCTTCCGACACTTCCTTCCTTCCTTCGACACTTCCTTCCTTCCTTCCTTCCTTCTCTTCCTTCCTTCCTTCCTTCCCTTCCTTCTCTCCGACACTTCCTTCCGACACTTCCTTCCGACACTTCTTCCGACACTTCCTTCCTTCCTTCCGACACTTCCTTCCGACACTTCCTTCCGACACTTCCTTCCTTCCTTTCTTCCTTCCTTCCTTCCTTGTTCCTTCCTTCCTTCCTTCCTTCCTTCCTTCCTTCCTTCCTTCCTTCCTTCCGACACTTCCTTCCTTCCTTCCTTCCGACACTTCCATCCAACACTTCCTTCCGACACTTCCTTCCGACACTTCCGACACTTCCTTCCTTCCGACACTTTTTTCCTTCCTTCCTTCCTTCCTTCCTTCCTTCCTTCCTTCCTTCCTTCCTTCCTTCCTTCCTTCCTTCCTTCCTTCCTTCCTTCCTTCCGACACTTCCTTCCAAAACTTCCTTGAGACACTTCCTTCCGACACTTCCTTCCTTCCTTCCAACACTTCCTTCCGACACTTCCTTCCGACACTGCCTTCCTTCCTTCCGACACTTCCTCCCCGACACTTCCTTCCTTCCTTCCTTCCTTCCTTCCTTCCTTCCTTCCTTCCTTCCTTCCTTCCTTCCTTCCTTCCTTCCTTCCTTCCTTCCGACACCTCCTTCCGACACTTCCTTCCGACACTGCCTTCCTTCCTTCCGACACTTCCTTCCTTCCTTCCTTCCGACACTTCCATCCAACACTTCCTTCGACACTTCCTTCCGACACTTCCGACACTTCCTTCCTTCCGACACATTTTTTCCTTCCGACACTATCTTCTTCCTTCCTTCCTTCCTTCCTTCCTTCCTTCCTTCCTTCCTTCCTTCCTTCCTTCCTTCCTTCCTTCCTTCCTTCCTTCCTTCCTTCCTTTCTTCTTCCTTCCTTCCTTCCTTCCTTCCTCCTTCCGACACTTCCTTCCAAAACTTCCTTCCGACACTTCCTTCCGACACTTCCTTCCTTCCTTCCAACACTTCCTTCCGACACTTCCTTCCGACACTGCCTTCCTTCCTTCCGACACTTCTCCCGACACTTCCTTCCTTCCTTCCTTCCTTCCTTCCTTCCTTCCTTCCTTCTTCCTTCCTTCCTTCCTTCCTTCCTTCCTTCCTTCCTTCCTTCCTTCCATCCTTCCGACACCTCCTTCCGACACTTCCTTCCTTCCTTCCTTCCTTCCTTCCTTCCTTCCTTCCTTCCTTCCTTCCGACACTTCCTTCCGACACTTCCTTCCGACACTTCCTTCCGACACTTCCTTCCGACACTTCCTTCCTTCCTTCCGTCACTTCCTTCCTTCCTTCCGACACTTCCTTCCTTCCTTCCTTCCTTCCTTCCTTCCTTCCTTCCTTCCTTCCTTCCTTCCTTCCTTCCTTCCTTCCTTCCTTCCTTCCGACACTTCCTTCCTTCCGACACTTCCTTCCTTCCTTCCGACACTTCCTTCCTTCCTTCCTTCCTTCCTTCCTTCCTTCCTTCCTTCCTTCCTTCCTTCCTTCCGACACTTCCTTCCGACACTTCTTTCCGACACTTCCTTCCGTCACTTCCTTCCGACACTTCTTCCTTCCTTCCGACACTTCCTTACTCCCTTCCTTCCTTCCTTCCTTCCTTCCTTCCTTCCGACACTTCCTTCAAAATTTCATTCCTTCCTTCCGACACTTCCTTCCGAACACTCCTTCCGACACTTCCTTCCTTCCTTCCGACACTTCCTTCCGACACTTCCTTCCGACACTTCCTTCCTTCCTTCCTTCCTTCCTTCCTTCCTTGTTCCTTCCTTCCTTCCTTCCTTCCTTCCTTCCGACACTTCCTTCCTTCCTTCCTTCCTTCCTTCCTTCCTTCCTTCCTTCCTTCCTTCCTTCCTTCCTTCCTTCCTTCCTTCCTTCCTTCCTTCCTTCCTTCCTTCCTTCCTACCTTCCTTCCGACACTTCCTTCCGACACTTGCTTCCGACACTTCCGACACTTCCTTCCTTCCGACACTTTTTTCCTTCCGACACTTCCTTCCTTCCTTCCTTCTTCCTTCCTTCCTTCCTTCCTTCCTTCCTTCCTTCCTTCCTTCCTTCCTTCCGACACTTCCATCCAACACTTCCTTCCGACACTTCCTTCCGACACTTCGGACACTTCCTTCCTTCCAACACTTTTTCCCTTCCGACACTTCCTTCCTTCCTTCCTTCCTTCCTTCCTTCCTTCCTTCCTTCCTTCCTTCCTTCCGACACTTCCTTCCTTCCGACACTTCCTTCCTTCCTTCCGACACTTCTTCCGACACTTCCTTCCGACACTTCCTTCCTTCCTTCCGACACTTCCTTCCCACACTTCCTTAGGACACTTCCTTCCTTCCTCCTTCCTTCCTTCCTTCCTTCCTTCCTTCCTTCCTTCCTTCCTTCCTTCCTTCCTTCCGACACTTCCTTCCTTCCGACACTTCCTTCCCTTCCGACACTTCCTTCCTTCCGAACTTCCTTCCTTCCTTCCTCCTTCCTTCCTTCCTTCCTTCTTCCTTCCTTCCTTCCTTCCTTCCTTCCTTCCTTCCTTCCGACACTTCCTTCCTTCCGACACTTCCTTCCTTCCGACACTTCCTTCCTACCTTCCTTCCGACACTTCCTTCCTTCCGACACTTCCTTCCTTCCTTCCTTCCTTCCTTCCTTCTTCCTTCCTTCCTTCCTTCCTTCCTTCCTTCCTTCCTTCCTTCCGACACTTCCTTCCAAAACTTCCTTCCGACACTTCCTTCCGACACTTCCTTCCTTCCTTCCAACACTTCCTTCCGACACTTCCTTCCGACACTGCCTTCCTTCCTTCCGGACACTTCCTCCCGACACTTCCTTAGGACACTTCCTTCCTTCCTTCCTTCCTTCCTTCCTTCCTTCCTTCCTTCCTTCCTTCCTTCCTTCCTTCCTTCCTTCCTTCCTTCCTTCCTTCCTTCCTTCCCTCCTTCCTTCCTTCCTTCCTCCTTCTTCCTTCCTTCCTTCCTTCCCTTCCTTCCTTCCTTCCTTCCTTCCTTCCTTCCTTCCTTCCTTCCTTCCTTCCTTCCTTCCTTCCTTCCTTCCGACACCTCCTTCGACACTTCCTTCGGACACTTCCTTCCTTCCTTCCTTCCTTCCTTCCTCCTTCCTTCCTTCCTTCCTTCCTTCCTTCCGACACTTCCTTCCGACACTTCCTTCCGACACTTCCTTCCGACACTTCCTTCCTTCCTTCCGACACTTCCTTCCTTCCTTCCGACACTTCCTTCCTTCCTTCCCTTCCTTCCTTCCTTCCTTCCTTCCGTCCTTCCTCCTTCCGACACTTCCTTCCTTCCTTCCTTCCTTCCTCCCTTCCTTCCTTCCTTCCTTCCTTCCTTCCTTCCGACACTTCCTTCCTTACTTCCGACACTTCCTTCCTTCCTTCCTTCCTTCCTTCCTTCCTTCCTTCCTTCCTTCCTTCCTTCCTTCCTTCCTTCCTTCCTTCCTTCCGACACTTCCTTCCGACACTTCCTTCCGACACTTCCTTCCGACACTTCCTTCCGACACTTCCTTCCTCCTTCCGACACTTCCTTAACTCCCTTCCTTCCTTCCTTCCTTCCTTCCTTCCTTCCTTCCAGACACTTCCTTCAAAAATTTCATTCCTTCCTTCCGACACTTCCTCTCCGACACTTCCTTCCGACACTTCCTTCCGACACTTCCTTCCGACACTTCCTTCCTTCCTTCCGACACATCCTTCCGACACTTCCTTCCGACACTTCCTTCCTTCCTTCCTTCCTTCCTTCCTTCCTTCTTCCTTCCTTCCTTCCTTCCTTCCTTCCTTCCGACACTTCCTTCGACACTTCCTTCCGACACTTCCTTCCGACACTTCCTCCGACACTTCCTTCCTTCCTTCCGACACTTCCTTCCTTCCTTCCTTCCTTCCTTCCTTCCTTCCTTCCTTCCGACACTTCCTTCCGACACTTCCTTCCGACACTTCCTTCCGACACTTCCTTCCGACACTTCCTTCCTTCCTTCCGACACTTCCTTCCTTCCTTCCTTCCTTCCTTCCTTCCTTCCTTCCTTCCTTCCGACACTTCCTTCCCTTCCTTCCGACACTTCCTTCCTTCCTTCCTTCCTTCCTTCCTTCCTTCCTTCCTTCCTTCCTTCCTTCCTTCCTACACTTCCTTCCGACACTTCCTTCCGACACTTCCTTCCGACACTTCCTTCCTTCCTTCCGACACTTCCTTACTCCCTTCCTTCCTTCCTTCCTTCCTTCCTCCCTTCCTGACACTTCCTTCAAAAATTTCATTCCTTCCTTCCGACACATCCTTCCGACACTTCCTTCCGGACACTTCCTTCCGACACTTCCTTCCGACACTTCCTTCCTTCCTTCCGACACTTCCTTCCGACACTTCCTTCCCGACACTTCCTTCCTTCCTTCCTTCCTTCCTTCCTTCCTTGTTCCTTCCTTCCTTCCTTCCTTCCTTCCTTCTTCCGACACTTCCTTCCTTCCTTCCTTCCTTCCGACACTTCCATCCAACACTTCCTTCTGACACTTCCTTCCGACACTTCCGACACTTCCTTCTTCCGACACTTTTTTCCTTCCGACACTTCCTTCCTTCCTTCCTTCCTTCCTTCCTTCCTTCCTTCCTTCCTTCCTTCCTTCCTTCCGACACTTCCTTCCTTCCGACACTTCCTTCCTTTCGACACTTCCTTCCTACCTTCCTTCCGACACTTCCTTCCTTCCTTCCTTCCTTCCTTCCTTCCTTCCTTCCTTCCTTCCTTCCTTCCTTCCTTCCTTCCTTCCTTCTTTCTTCCTTCCGACACTTCCTTCCGACACTTCCTTCCAAACTTCCGTCCGACACTTCCTTCCGACACTTCCTTCCTTCCTTCCAACACTTCCTTCCGACACTTCCTTCCGACCACTGCCTTCCTTCCTTCCGACACTTCCTCCCGACACTTCCTTAGGACACTTCCTTCTTCCTTCCTTCCTTCCTTCCTTCTTCCTTCCTTCCTTCCTTCCTTCCTTCCTTCTTCCGACACCTCCTTCCGACACTTCCTTCCGACACTTCCTTCCGACACTTCCTTCCTTCCTTCCTTCCTTCCTTCCTTCCTTCCTTCCTTCCTTCCTTCCTTCCTTCCTCCGACACTTCCTTCCGACACTTCCTTCCGACACTTCCTTCCGACACTTCCTTCCGACACTTCCTTCCTTCCTTCCTTCCTTCCTTCCTTCCTTCCTTCCTTCCTTCCTTCCGGACACTTCCTTCCTTCCGACACTTCCTTCAAAAATTTCATTCCTTCCTTCCGACACTTCCTTCCGACACTTCCTTCCGACACTTCCTTCCGACACTTCCTTCCGACACTTCCTTCCTTCCTTCCGACACTTCCTTCCGACACTTCCTTCCGACACTTCCTTCCGACACTTCCTTCCTTCCGTCCTTCCTTGTTCCTTCCTTCCTTCCTTCCTTCCTTCCTTCCTTCCTTCCTTCCTTCCTTCCTTCCTTCCTTCCGACACTTCCTTCCTTCCCTTCCTTCCTTCCGACACTTCCATCCAACACTTCCTTCCGACACTTCCTTCCGACACTTCCGACACTTCCTTCCTTCCGACACTTTTTTCCTTCCTTCCTTCCTTCCTTCCTTCCTTCCTTCCTTCCTTCCTTCCTTCTTCCTTCCTTCCTTCCTTCCTTCCTTCCTTCCTTCCGACACTTCCATCCAACACTTCCTTCCGACACTTCGGACACTTCCTTCCTTCCAACACTTTTTCCCTTCCGACACTTCCTTCCTTCCTTCCTTCCTTCCTTCCTTCCTTCCTTCCTTCCTTCCTTCCTTCCTTCCTTCCTTCCTTCCTTCCTTCCTTCCTTCCTTCCTTCCTTCCGACACTTCCTTCCAAAACTTCCTTCCGACACTTCCTTCCGACACTTCCTTCCTTCTTTCCAACACTTCTTCCGACACTTCCTTCCGACACTTCCTTCCTTCCTTCCGACACTTCCTTTCTTCCTTCCGACACTTCCTTCCGACACTTCCTTCCTTCCTTCCTTCCTTCCTTCCTTCCTTCCTTCCTTCCTTCCTTCCGACACTTCCTTCCTTCCTTCCGACACTTCCTTCCTTCCTTCCTTCCTTCCTTCCTTCCTTCCTTCCTTCCTTCCTTCCTTCCTTCCTTCCTTCCGACACTTCCTTCCGACACTTCCTTCCGACACTTCCTTCCGACACTTCCTTCCGACACTTCCTTCCTTCCTTCCGACACTTCCTTACTCCCTTCCTTCCTTCCTTCCTTCCTTCCTTCCTTCCTTCTGACACTTCCTTCAAAAATTTCATTCCTTCCTTTCCGACACTTCCTTCCGACACTTCCTTCGACACTTCCTTCCGACACTTCCTTCCTTCCTTCCTTCCTTCCTTCCTCCTTCCTTCCTTCCTTCCTTCCTTCCTTCCATCCTTCCTTCCGACACTTCCTTCCGACACTTCCTTCCGACACTTCCTTCTTCCTTCCTTCCTTCCTTCCTTCCTTGTTCCTTCCTTCCTTCCTTCCTTCCTTCCTTCCTTCCTTCCTTCCGACACTTCCTTCCTTCCTTCCTTCCTTCCGACACTTCCATCCAACACTTCCTTCCGACACTTCCTTCCGACACTTCCGACACTTCCTTCCTTCCGACACTTTTTTCCTTCCGACACTTCCTTCTTCCCTTCCTTCCTTCCTTCCTTCCTTCCTTCCTCCTTCCTTCCTTCCGACACTTCCTTCCTTCCTTCCTTCCGACACTTCCTTCCTTCCGACACTTCCTTCCTTCCGACACTTCCTTCCTTTCGACACTTCCTTCCTACCTTCCTTCCGACACTTCCTTCCTTCCTTCCTTCCTTCCTTCCTTCCTTCCTTCCTTCCTTCCTTCCTTCCTTCCTTCCTTCCTTCCTTCCTTCCTTCCTTCCTTCCTTCCTTCCTTCCTTCCTTCCCTCCATCCGACACTTCCTTCCTTCCTTCCGACACTTTCTTCCAACACTTCCTTCCTTCCTTCCTTCCTTCCTTCCTTCCTTCCTTCCTTCCTCCTTCCTTCCTTCCTTCCTTCCTTCCTTCCTTCCGACCCTTCTTTCCGACACATCCTTCCGACACTTCCTTCCTTCCTTCCTTCCTTCCTTCCTTCCTCCTTCCTTCCTTCCGACACTTCCTTCCTTCCGACACTTCCTTCCTACCTTCCTTCCGACACTTCCTTCCTTCCGACACTTCTTCCTTCCTTCCTTCTTTCCTTCCTTCCTTCCTTCCTTCCTTCCTTCCTTCCTTCCTTCCTTCCTTCCTTCCTTCCTTCCTTCCTTCCTTCCTTCCTTCCTTCCTTCCGACACTTCCTTCAAAAATTTCATTCCTTCCTTCCGACACTTCCTTCCGACACTTCCTTCCGACACTTCCTTCCTTCCTTCCGAAACTTCCTTCCGACACTTCCTTCCGACACTTCCTTCCTTCCGACACTTCCTTCCTTCCTCTTTGTTCCTTCCTTCCTTCCTTCCTTCCTTCCTTCCTTCCTTCCGACACTTCCTTCCTTCCTTCCTTCCTTCCGACACTTCCATCCAACACTTCCTTCCGACACATCCTTCCGACACTTCCGACACTTCCTTCCTTCGACACTTTTTTCCTTCCGACACTTCCTTCCTTCCTTCTTCCTTCTTCCTTCCTTCCTTCCTTCCTTCCTTCTTCCTTCCTTCCTTCCTTCCTTCCGACACTTCCATCCAACACTTCCTTCCGACACTTCCTTCCGACACTTCGGACACTTCCTTCCTTCCAACACTTTTTCCCTTCCGACACTTCCTTCCTTCCTTCCTTCCTTGTTCCTTCCTTCCTTCCTTCCTTCCTTCCTTCCTTCCGACACTTCCTTCCTCCTTCCTTCCTTCCTTCCTTCCTTCCTTCCTTCCTTCCTTCCTTCCGACACCTCCTTCCGACACTTCCTTCCGACACTTCCTTCCTTCCTTCCTTCCTTCCTTCCTTCCTTCCTTCCTTCCTTCCTTCCTTCCTTCCTTCCGACACTTCCTTCCGACACTTCCTTCCGACACTTCCTTCCGACACTTCCTTCCTTCCTTCCGACACTTCCTTCCTTCCTTCCGACACTTCCTTCCTTCCTTCCTTCCTTCCTTCCTTCCTTCCTTCCTTCCTTCCTTCCTTCCTTCCTTCCTTCCTTCCGACACTTCCTTCCTTCCTTCCGACACTTACTTCCTTCCTTCCTTCCTTCCTTCCTTCCTTCCGACACTTCCTTCCGACACTTCCTTCCGACACTTCCTTCCGACACTTCCTTCCTTCCTTCCGACACTTCCTTACTCCCTTCCTTCCTTCCTTCCTTCCTTCCTTCCTTCCTTCCTTCCATTCCGACACTTCCTTCAAAATTTCATTCCTTCCTTCCGACACTTCCTTCCGACACTTCCTTCCGACACTTCCTTCCGACACTTCCTTCCTTCCTTCCTTCCTTCCGTCCTTCCTTCCTTCCTTCCGACACTTCCTTCCGACACTTCCTTCCGACACTTCCTTCCTTCCTTCCTTCCTTCCTTCCTTCCTTGTTCCTTCCTTCCTTCCTTCCTTCCTTCCTTCCTTCCTTCCTTCCTTCCTTCCGACACTTCCTTCCTTCCTTCCTTCCTTCCTTCCGACACTTCCATCCAACACTTCCTTCCGACACTTCCTTCCGACACTTCCGACACTTCCTTCCTTCCGACACTTTTTTCCTTCCGACACTTCCTTCCTTCCTTCCTTCCTTCCTTCCTTCCTTCCTTCCTTCCTTCCTTCCTTCCTTCCTTCCTTCCTTCCTTCCGACACTTCCTTCCTTCCGACACTTCCTTCCTTTCGACACTTCCTTCCTACCTTCCTTCCGACACTTCCTTCCTTCCTTCCTTCCCTTCCTTCCTTCCTTCCTTCCTTCCTTCCTTCCTTCCTTCCTTCCTTCCTTCCTTCCCTCCATCCGACACTTCCTTCCTTCCTTCCGACACTTTCTTCCAACACTTCCTTCCTTCCTTCCTTCCTTCCTTCCTTCCTTCCTTCCGACCCCTTCTTTCCGACACATCCT
Source organism: Ammospiza maritima maritima (assembly GCA_036010785.1). Classification (NCBI taxonomy): domain Eukaryota; kingdom Metazoa; phylum Chordata; class Aves; order Passeriformes; family Passerellidae; genus Ammospiza; species Ammospiza maritima. The sequence goes on from JAYKTQ010000218.1 coordinate 62,018, forward strand.
TCCGACACTTCCTTCCTTCCTTCCTTCCTTCCTTCCTTCCTTCCTTCTTCCTTCCTTCCTTCCTTCCTTCCTTCCGACACTTCCTTCTTCCGACACTTCCTTCCTACCTTCCTTCCGACACTTCCTTTCCTTCCTTCCTTCCTTCCTTCCTTCCTTCCTTCCTTCCTTCCTTCCTTCCTTCCTTCCTTCCTTCCTTTCTTCCTTCCTTCCTTCCGACACTTCCTTCCTTCCGACACTTCCTTCCTTCCTTCCGACACTTCCTTCCGCCACTTCCTTCCGACACTTCCTTCCTTCCTTCCGACACTTCCTTCCTTCCTTCCTTCCTTCCTTCCGACACTTCCTTCCGACACTTCCTTCCGACACTTCCTTCCGACACTTCCTTCCGACACTTCCTTCCTTCCTTCCTTCCTTCCTTCCTTCCTTCCTTCCGACACTTCCTTCCGACACTTCCTTCCGACACTTCCTTCCGACACTTCCTTCCGACACTTCCTTCCTTCCTTCCGACACTTCCTTCCGACACTTCCTTCCGACACTTCCTTCCTTCCTTCCTTCCTTCCTTCCTTCCTTCCTTCCTTCCTTCCTTCCTTCCTTCCTTCCTTCCTTCCTTCCTTCCTTCCTTCCTTCCTTCCATCCTTCCGACACTTCCTTCCTTCCGACACTTCCTTCCGACACTTCCTTCCGACACTTCCTTCCTTCCTTCCGACACTTCCTTCCCACACTTCCTTAGGACACTTCCTTCCTTCCTTCCTTCCTTCCTTCCTTCCTTCCTTCCTTCCTTCCTTCCTTCCTTCCTTCCTTCCTTCCTTCCTTCCTTCCTTCCTTCCTTCCTTCCTTCCTTCCTTCCTTCCGACACTTCCTTCCAAAACTTCCTTCCAAAACTTCCTTCCAAAACTTCCTTCCAAAACTTCCTTCCGACACTTCCAACACTTCCTTCCGACACTTCCTTCCGACACTTCCTTCCTTCCTTCCGACACTTCCTCCCGACACTTCCTTAGGACACTTCCTTCCTTCCTTCCTTCCTTCCTTCCTTCCTTCCTTCCTTCCTTCCTTCCTTCCTTCCTTCCTTCCTTCCTTCCTTCCTTCCTTCCTTCCTTCCGACACTTCCTTCCTTCCTTCCGACACTTCCTTCCTTCCTTCCTTCCTTCCTTCCTTCCTTCCTTCCTTCCTTCCGACACTTCCTTCCGACACTTCCTTCCGACACTTCCTTCCTTCCTTCCTTCCTTCCTTCCTTCCTTCCTTCCTTCCTTCCTTCCTTCCTTCCTTCCTTCCGACACTTCCTTCCGACACTTCCTTCCGACACTTCCTTCCGACACTTCCTTCCGACACTTCCTTCCTTCCTTCCGACACTTCCTTCCTTCCTTCCGACACTTCCTTCCTTCCTTCCTTCCTTCCTTCCTTCCTTCCTTCCTTCCTTCCTTCCTTCCTTCTTCCGACACTTCCTTCCTTCCGACACTTCCTTCCTTCCTTCCGACACTTCCTTCCGACACTTCCTTCCGACACTTCCTTCCTTCCTTCCGACACTTCCTTCCTTCCTTCCGACACTTCCTTCCTTCCTTCCTTCCTTCCTTCCTTCCTTCCTTCCTTCCTTCCTTCCTTCCTTCCTTCCTTCCTTCCTTCCTTCCTTCCTTCCTTCCTTCCTTCCGACACTTCCTTCCTTCCGACACTTCCTTCCTTCCGACACTTCCTTCCTTTCGACACTTCCTTCCTACCTTCCTTCCGACACTTCCTTCCTTCCTTCCTTCCTTCCTTCCTTCCTTCCTTCCTTCCTTCCTTCCTTCCTTCCTTCCTTCCTTCCTTCCTTCCTTCCTTCCTTCCTTCCTTCCTTCCTTCCCTCCATCCGACACTTCCTTCCTTCCTTCCGACACTTTCTTCCAACACTTCCTTCCTTCCTTCCTTCCTTCCTTCCTTCCTTCCTTCCTTCCGACCCTTCTTTCCGACACATCCTTCCGACACTTCCTTCCTTCCTTCCTTCCTTCCTTCCTTCCTTCCTTCCTTCCTTCCTTCCTTCCTTCCTTCCTTCCTTCCTTCCTTCCTTCCTTCCTTCCTTCCTTCCCTCCATCCGACACTTCCTTCCTTCCTTCCGACACTTTCTTCCAACACTTCCTTCCTTCCTTCCTTCCTTCCTTCCTTCCTTCCTTCCGACCCTTCTTTCCGACACATCCTTCCGAAACTTCCTTCCTTCCTTCCTTCCTTCCTTCCTTCCTTCCTTCCTTCCTTCCTTCCTTCCTTCCTTCCTTCCTTCCTTCCTTCCTTCCGACACGTCCTTCCTTCCGACACTTCCTTCCTGCCTTCCTTCCGACACTTCCTTCCTTCCGACACTTCCTTCCTTCCTTCCTTCCTTCCTTCCTTCCTTCCTTCCTTCCTTCCTTCCTTCCTTCCTTCCTTCCTTCCTTCCTTCCTTCCTTCCTTCCTTCCTTCCTTCCTTCCTTCCTTCCTTCCTTCCGACACTTCCTTCAAAAATTTCATTCCTTCCTTCCGACACTTCCTTCCGACACTTCCTTCCGACACTTCCTTCCTTCCTTCCTTCCTTCCTTCCTTCCTTGTTCCTTCCTTCCTTCCTTCCTTCCTTCCTTCCGACACTTCCTTCCGACACTTCCTTCCGACACTTCCTTCCTTCCTTCCTTCCTTCCTTCCTTCCTTGTTCCTTCCTTCCTTCCTTCCTTCCTTCCTTCCGACACTTCCTTCCTTCCTTCCTTCCTTCCGACACTTCCATCCAACACTTCCTTCCGACACTTCCTTCCGACACTTCCGACACTTCCTTCCTTCCGACACTTTTTTCCTTCCGACACTTCCTTCCTTCCTTCCTTCCTTCCTTCCTTCCTTCCTTCCTTCCTTCCTTCCTTCCTTCCTTCCTTCCTTCCGACACTTCCATCCAACACTTCCTTCCGACACTTCCTTCCGACACGTCGGACACTTCCTTCCTTCCAACACTTTTTCCCTTCCGACACTTCCTTCCTTCCTTCCTTCCTTCCTTCCTTCCTTCCTTCCTTCCTTCCGACACTTCCTTCCTTCCGACACTTCCTTCCTTCCTTCCGACACTTCCTTCCGCCACTTCCTTCCGACACTTCCTTCCTTCCTTCCGACACTTCCTTCCTTCCTTCCTTCCTGACTTCCTTCCTTCCTTCCTTCCTTCCTTCCTTCCTTCCTTCCTTCCTTCCGACACTTCCTTCCAAAACTTCCTTCCGACACTTCCTTCCGACACTTCCTTCCTTCCTTCCAACACTTCCTTCCGACACTTCCTTCCGACACTGCCTTCCTTCCTTCCGACACTTCCTCCCGACACTTCCTTAGGACACTTCCTTCCTTCCTTCCTTCCTTCCTTCCTTCCTTCCTTCCTTCCTTCCTTCCTTCCTTCCTTCCTTCCTTCCTTCCTTCCTTCCGACACCTCCTTCCGACACTTCCTTCCGACACTTCCTTCCTTCCTTCCTTCCTTCCTTCCTTCCTTCCTTCCTTCCTTCCTTCCTTCCTTCCTTTCTTCCTTCCTTCCTTCCTTCCTTCCTTCCTTCCGACACTTCCTTCCGACACTTCCTTCCGACACTTCCTTCCGACACTTCCTTCCTTCCTTCCGACACTTCCTTCCTTCCTTCCGACACTTCCTTCCTTCCTTCCTTCCTTCCTTCCTTCCTTCCTTCCTTCCTTCCTTCCTTCCTTCCTTCCTTCCGACACTTCCTTCCTTCCTTCCGACACTTACTTCCTTCCTTCCTTCCTTCCTTCCTTCCTTCCTTCCTTCCTTCCTTCCTTCCTTCCTTCCTTCCTTCCTTCCTTCCGACACTTCCTTCCGACACTTCCTTCCGACACTTCCTTCCGACACTTCCTTCCTTCCTTCCGACACTTCCTTACTCCCTTCCTTCCTTCCTTCCTTCCTTCCTTCCTTCCGACACTTCCTTCAAAAATTTCATTCCTTCCTTCCGACACTTCCTTCCGACACTTCCTTCCGACACTTCCTTCCTTCCTTCCTTCCTTCCTTCCTTCCTTCCTTCCTTCCTTCCTTCCTTCCTTCCTTCCTTCCTTCCTTCCTTCCGACACTTCCTTCCGACACTTCCTTCCGACACTTCCTTCCTTCCTTCCTTCCTTCCTTCCTTCCTTGTTCCTTCCTTCCTTCCTTCCTTCCTTCCTTCCTTCCTTCCTTCCTTCCTTCCTTCCGACACTTCCTTCCTTCCTTCCTTCCTTCCGACACTTCCATCCAACACTTCCTTCCGACACTTCCTTCCGACACTTCCGACACTTCCTTCCTTCCGACACTTTTTTCCTTCCGACACTTCCTTCCTTCCTTCCTTCCTTCCTTCCTTCCTTCCTTCCTTCCTTCCTTCCTTCCTTCCTTCCTTCCTTCCTTCCTTCCGACACTTCCTTCCTTCCGACACTTCCTTCCTTCCGACACTTCCTTCCTTTCGACACTTCCTTCCTACCTTCCGACACTTCCTTCCTTCCTTCCGACACTTCCTTCCTTCCTTCCTTCCTTCCTTCCTTCCTTCCTTCCTTCCTTCCTTCCTTCCTTCCTTCCTTCCTTCCTTCCTTCCTTCCTTCCTTCCGACACTTCCTTCCGACACTTCCTTCCGACACTTCCTTCCTTCCTTCCTTCCTTCCTTCCTTCCTTCCTTCCTTCCTTCCTTCCTTCCTTCCTTCCTTCCTTCCGACACTTCCTTCCGACACTTCCTTCCGACACTTCCTTCCGACACTTCCTTCCGACACTTCCTTCCTTCCTTCCGACACTTCCTTCCTTCCTTCCGACACTTCCTTCCTTCCTTCCTTCCTTCCTTCCTTCCTTCCTTCCTTCCTTCCTTCCTTCCGACACTTCCTTCCTTCCGACACTTCCTTCCTTCCTTCCGACACTTCCTTCCGACACTTCCTTCCGACACTTCCTTCCTTCCTTCCGACACTTCCTTCCTTCCTTCCGACACTTCCTTCCTTCCTTCCTTCCTTCCTTCCTTCCTTCCTTCCTTCCTTCCTTCCGACACTTCCTTCCAAAACTTCCTTCCGACACTTCCTTCCGACACTTCCTTCCTTCCTTCCTTCCAACACTTCCTTCCGACACTTCCTTCCGACACTGCCTTCCTTCCTTCCGATACTTCCTCCCGACACTTCCTTAGGACACTTCCTTCCTTCCTTCCTTCCTTCCTTCCTTCCTTCCTTCCTTCCTTCCTTCCTTCCTTCCTTCCTTCCTTCCTTCCTTCCTTCCTTCCTTCCTTCCTTCCTTCCTTCCTTCCGACACTTCCTTCCTTCCGACACTTCCTTCCTTCCGACACTTCCTTCCTTTCGACACTTCCTTCCTACCTTCCTTCCGACACTTCCTTCCTTCCTTCCTTCCTTCCTTCCTTCCTTCCTTCCTTCCTTCCTTCCTTCCTTCCTTCCTTCCTTCCTTCCTTCCTTCCTTCCTTCCTTCCTTCCCTCCATCCGACACTTCCTTCCTTCCTTCCGACACTTTCTTCCAACACTTCCTTCCTTCCTTCCTTCCTTCCTTCCTTCCTTCCGACCCTTCTTTCCGA
>JAYKTQ010000218.1:72500-79554 GCA_036010785.1 Ammospiza maritima maritima
CACTTCCTTCCGACACTTCCTTCCGACACTTCCTTCCTTCCTTCCTTCCTTCCTTCCTTCCTTGTTCCTTCCTTCCTTCCTTCCTTCCTTCCTTCCGACACTTCCTTCCGACACTTCCTTCCGACACTTCCTTCCTTCCTTCCTTCCTTCCTTCCTTCCTTGTTCCTTCCTTCCTTCCTTCCTTCCTTCCTTCCGACACTTCCTTCCTTCCTTCCTTCCTTCCGACACTTCCATCCAACACTTCCTTCCGACACTTCCTTCCGACACTTCCGACACTTCCTTCCTTCCGACACTTTTTTCCTTCCGACACTTCCTTCCTTCCTTCCTTCCTTCCTTCCTTCCTTCCTTCCTTCCTTCCTTCCTTCCTTCCTTCCTTCCTTCCGACACTTCCATCCAACACTTCCTTCCGACACTTCCTTCCGACACGTCGGACACTTCCTTCCTTCCAACACTTTTTCCCTTCCGACACTTCCTTCCTTCCTTCCTTCCTTCCTTCCTTCCTTCCTTCCTTCCTTCCTTCCGACACTTCCTTCCTTCCGACACTTCCTTCCTTCCTTCCGACACTTCCTTCCGCCACTTCCTTCCGACACTTCCTTCCTTCCTTCCGACACTTCCTTCCTTCCTTCCTTCCTGACTTCCTTCCTTCCTTCCTTCCTTCCTTCCTTCCTTCCTTCCGACACTTCCTTCCAAAACTTCCTTCCGACACTTCCTTCCGACACTTCCTTCCTTCCTTCCAACACTTCCTTCCGACACTTCCTTCCGACACTGCCTTCCTTCCTTCCGACACTTCCTCCCGACACTTCCTTAGGACACTTCCTTCCTTCCTTCCTTCCTTCCTTCCTTCCTTCCTTCCTTCCTTCCTTCCTTCCTTCCTTCCTTCCTTCCTTCCTTCCTCCTTCCTTCCGACACCTCCTTCCGACACTTCCTTCCGACACTTCCTTCCTTCCTTCCTTCCTTCCTTCCTTCCTTCCTTCCTTCCTTCCTTCCTTCCTTCCTTCCTTTCTTCCTTCCTTCCTTCCTTCCTTCCTTCCTTCCGACACTTCCTTCCGACACTTCCTTCCGACACTTCCTTCCGACACTTCCTTCCTTCCTTCCGACACTTCCTTCCTTCCTTCCGACACTTCCTTCCTTCCTTCCTTCCTTCCTTCCTTCCTTCCTTCCTTCCTTCCTTCCTTCCTTCCTTCCTTCCTTCCGACACTTCCTTCCTTCCTTCCGACACTTCCTTCCTTCCTTCCTTCCTTCCTTCCTTCCTTCCTTCCTTCCTTCCTTCCTTCCTTCCTTCCTTCCTTCCGACACTTCCTTCCGACACTTCCTTCCGACACTTCCTTCCGACACTTCCTTCCGACACTTCCTTCCTTCCTTCCGACACTTCCTTACTCCCTTCCTTCCTTCCTTCCTTCCTTCCTTCCTTCCGACACTTCCTTCAAAAATTTCATTCCTTCCTTCCGACACTTCCTTCCGACACTTCCTTCCGACACTTCCTTCCGACACTTCCTTCCTTCCTTCCTTCCTTCCTTCCTTCCTTCCTTCCTTCCTTCCTTCCTTCCTTCCTTCCTTCCTTCCGACACTTCCTTCCGACACTTCCTTCCGACACTTCCTTCCTTCCTTCCTTCCTTCCTTCCTTCCTTGTTCCTTCCTTCCTTCCTTCCTTCCTTCCTTCCTTCCTTCCTTCCTTCCTTCCTTCCGACACTTCCTTCCTTCCTTCCTTCCTTCCGACACTTCCATCCAACACTTCCTTCCGACACTTCCTTCCGACACTTCCGACACTTCCTTCCTTCCGACACTTTTTTCCTTCCGACACTTCCTTCCTTCCTTCCTTCCTTCCTTCCTTCCTTCCTTCCTTCCTTCCTTCCTTCCTTCCTTCCTTCCTTCCTTCCTTCCTTCCGACACTTCCTTCCTTCCGACACTTCCTTCCTTCCGACACTTCCTTCCTTTCGACACTTCCTTCCTACCTTCCGACACTTCCTTCCTTCCTTCCGACACTTCCTTCCTTCCTTCCTTCCTTCCTTCCTTCCTTCCTTCCTTCCTTCCTTCCTTCCTTCCTTCCTTCCTTCCTTCTCCTTCCTTCCGACACTTCCTTCCGACACTTCCTTCCGACACTTCCTTCCTTCCTTCCTTCCTTCCTTCCTTCCTTCCTTCCTTCCTTCCTTCCTTCCTTCCTTCCTTCCTTCCGACACTTCCTTCCGACACTTCCTTCCGACACTTCCTTCCGACACTTCCTTCCGACACTTCCTTCCTTCCTTCCGACACTTCCTTCCTTCCTTCCGACACTTCCTTCCTTCCTTCCTTCCTTCCTTCCTTCCTTCCTTCCTTCCGACACTTCCTTCCTTCCGACACTTCCTTCCTTCCTTCCGACACTTCCTTCCGACACTTCCTTCCGACACTTCCTTCCTTCCTTCCGACACTTCCTTCCTTCCTTCCGACACTTCCTTCCTTCCTTCCTTCCTTCCTTCCTTCCTTCCTTCCTTCCTTCCGACACTTCCTTCCAAAACTTCCTTCCGACACTTCCTTCCGACACTTCCTTCCTTCCTTCCAACACTTCCTTCCGACACTTCCTTCCGACACTGCCTTCCTTCCTTCCGATACTTCCTCCCGACACTTCCTTAGGACACTTCCTTCCTTCCTTCCTTCCTTCCTTCCTTCCTTCCTTCCTTCCTTCCTTCCTTCCTTCCTTCCTTCCTTCCTTCCTTCCTTCCTTCCTTCCTTCCTTCCTTCCGACACTTCCTTCCTTCCGACACTTCCTTCCTTCCGACACTTCCTTCCTTTCGACACTTCCTTCCTACCTTCCTTCCGACACTTCCTTCCTTCCTTCCTTCCTTCCTTCCTTCCTTCCTTCCTTCCTTCCTTCCTTCCTTCCTTCCTTCCTTCCTTCCTTCCTTCCTTCCTTCCTTCCTTCCTTCCTTCCCTCCATCCGACACTTCCTTCCTTCCTTCCGACACTTTCTTCCAACACTTCCTTCCTTCCTTCCTTCCTTCCTTCCTTCCTTCCGACCCTTCTTTCCGACACATCCTTCCGACACTTCCTTCCTTCCTTCCTTCCTTCCTTCCTTCCTTCCTTCCTTCCTTCCTTCCTTCCTTCCTTCCTTCCTTCCGACACTTCCTTCCTTCCGACACTTCCTTCCTGCCTCCCTTCCGACACTTCCTTCCTTCCGACACTTCCTTCCTTCCTTCCTTCCTTCCTTCCTTCCTTCCTTCCTTCCTTCCTTCCTTCCTTCCTTCCTTCCTTCCTTCCTTCCTTCCTTCCTTCCTTCCTTCTTTCCTTCCTTCCTTCCTTCCGACACTTCCTTCAAAAATTTCATTCCTTCCTTCCGACACTTCCTTCCGACACTTCCTTCCGACACTTCCTTCCGACACTTCCTTCCTTCCTTCCGACACTTCCTTCCGACACTTCCTTCCGACACTTCCTTCCTTCCTTCCTTCCTTCCTTCCTTCCTTGTTCCTTCCTTCCTTCCTTCCTTCCTTCCTTCCGACACTTCCTTCCTTCCTTCCTTCCTTCCTTCCGACACTTCCATCCAACACTTCCTTCCGACACTTCCTTCCGACACTTCCGACACTTCCTTCCTTCCGACACTTTTTTCCTTCCGACACTTCCTTCCTTCCTTCCTTCCTTCCTTCCTTCCTTCCTTCCTTCCTTCCTTCCTTCCTTCCTTCCTTCCTTCCTTCCTTCCTTCCTTCCTTCCTTCCGACACTTACATCCAACACTTCCTTCCGACACTTCCTTCCGACACTTCGGACACTTCCTTCCTTCCAACACTTTTTCCTTTCCGACACTTCCTTCCTTCCTTCCTTCCTCCCTTCCTTCCTTCCTTCCTTCCTTCCTTCCGACACTTCCTTCCTTCCGACACTTCCTTCCTTCCTTCCGACACTTCCTTCCGCCACTTCCTTCCGACACTTCCTTCCTTCCTTCCGACACTTCCTTCCTTCCTTCCTTCCTTCCTGACTTCCTTCCTTCCTTCCTTCCTTCCTTCCTTCCTTCCGACACTTCCTTCCAAAACTTCCTTCCGACACTTCCTTCCGACACTTCCTTCCTTCCTTCCAACACTTCCTTCCGACACTTCCTTCCGACACTGCCTTCCTTCCTTCCGACACTTCCTCCCGACACTTCCTTAGGACACTTCCTTCCTTCCTTCCTTCCTTCCTTCCTTCCTTCCTTCCTTCCTTCCTTCCTTCCTTCCTTCCTTCCTTCCTTCCTTCCTTCCGACACCTCCTTCCGACACTTCCTTCCGACACTTACTTCCTTCCTTCCTTCCTTCCTTCCTTCCTTCCTTTCTTCCTTCCTTCCTTCCTTCCTTCCTTCCTTCCTTCCGACACTTCCTTCCGACACTTCCTTCCGACACTTCCTTCCGACACTTCCTTCCTTCCTTCCGACACTTCCTTCCTTCCTTCCGACACTTCCTTCCTTCCTTCCTTCCTTCCTTCCTTCCTTCCTTCCTTCCTTCCTTCCTTCCTTCCTTCCTTCCGACACTTCCTTCCTTCCTTCCGACACTTCCTTCCTTCCTTCCTTCCTTCCTTCCTTCCTTCCTTCCTTCCTTCCGACACTTCCTTCCGACACTTCCTTCCGACACTTCCTTCCGACACTTCCTTCCTTCCTTCCGACACTTCCTTACTCGCTTCCTTCCTTCCTTCCTTCCTTCCTTCCTTCCGACACTTCCTTCAAAAATTTCATTCCTTCCTTCCGACACTTCCTTCCGACACTTCCTTCCGACACTTCCTTCCGACACTTCCTTCCTTCCTTCCTTCCTTCCTTCCTTCCTTCCTTCCTTCCTTCCTTCCTTCCTTCCTTCCTTCCTTCCTTCCTTCCTTCCGACACTTCCTTCCGACACTTCCTTCCGACACTTCCTTCCTTCCTTCCTTCCTTCCTTCCTTCCTTGTTCCTTCCTTCCTTCCTTCCTTCCTTCCTTCCTTCCTTCCTTCCTTCCTTCCTTCCTTCCGACACTTCCTTCCTTCCTTCCTTCCTTCCTTCCTTCCGACACTTCCATCCAACACTTCCTTCCGACACTTCCTTCCGACACTTCCGACACTTCCTTCCTTCCGACACTTTTTTCCTTCCGACACTTCCTTCCTTCCTTCCTTCCTTCCTTCCTTCCTTCCTTCCTTCCTTCCTTCCTTCCTTCCTTCCTTCCTTCCTTCCTTCCTTCCTTCCTTCCTTCCTTCCGACACTTCCTTCCTTCCGACACTTCCTTCCTTTCGACACTTCCTTCCTACCTTCCTTCCGACACTTCCTTCCTTCCTTCCTTCCTTCCTTCCTTCCTTCCTTCCTTCCTTCCTTCCTTCCTTCCTTCCTTCCTTCCTTCCTTCCTTCCCTCCCATCCTACACTTCCTTCCTTCCTTCCGACACTTTCTTCCAACACTTCCTTCCTTCCTTCCTTCCTTCCTTCCTTCCTTCCGACCCTTCTTTCCGACACATCCTTCCGACACTTCCTTCCTTCCTTCCTTCCTTCCTTCCTTCCTTCCTTCCTTCCTTCCTTCCTTCCTTCCTTCCTTCCTTCCTTCCTTCCTTCCTTCCTTCCTTCTCGACACTTCCTTCCGACACTTCCTTCCGACACTTCCTTCCGACACTTCCTTCCGACACTTCCTTCCGACACTTCCTTCCTTCCTTCCGACACTTCCTTCCGACACTTCCTTCCTTCCTTCCTTCCTTCCTTCCTTCCTTCCTTCCTTCCTTCCTTCCTTCCTTCCGACAATTCCTTCCTTCCGACACTTCCTTCCTTCCTTCCGACACTTCCTTCCGACACTTCCTTCCGACACTTCCTTCCTTCCTTCCGACACTTCCTTCCCACACTTCCTTAGGACACTTCCTTCCTTCCTTCCTTCCTTCCTTCCTTCCTTCCTTCCTTCCTTCCTTCCTTCCTTCCTTCCTTCCGACACTTCCTTCCGACACTTCCTTCCGACACTTCCTTCCGACACTTCCTTCCGACACTTCCTTCCTTCCGACACTTCCTTCCTTCCTTCCGACACTTCCTTCCGACACTTCCTTCCGACACTTCCTTCCAAAACTTCCTTCCAAAACTTCCTTCCGACACTTCCAACACTTCCTTCCGACACTTCCTTCCGACACTTCCTTCCTTCCTTCCGACACTTCCTCCCGACACTTCCTTAGGACACTTCCTTCCTTCCTTCCTTCCTTCCTTCCTTCCTTCCTTCCTTCCTTCCTTCCTTCCTTCCTTCCTTCCTTCCTTCCGACACTTCCTTCCTTCCTTCCGACACTTCCTTCCTTCCTTCCTTCGTTCCTTCCTTCCTTCCTTCCTTCCTTCCTTCCTTCCGACACTTCCTTCCGACACTTCCTTCCGACACTTCCTTCCTTCCTTCCTTCCTTCCTTCCTTCCTTCCTTCCTTCCTTCCTTCCTTCCTTCCTTCCTTCCTTCCGACACTTCCTTCCGACACTTCCTTCCGACACTTCCTTCCGACACTTCCTTCCGACACTTCCATCCGACACTTCCTTCCGACACTTCCTTCCGACACTTCCTTCCTTCCTTCCGACACTTCCTTCCTTCCTTCCGACACTTCCTTCCTTCCTTCCTTCCTTCCTTCCTTCCTTCCTTCCTTCCTTCCTTCCTTCCTTCCTTCCGACACTTCCTTCCTTCCGACACTTCCTTCCTTCCTTCCGACATTTCCTTCCGACACTTCCTTCCGACACTTCCTTCCTTCCTTCCGACACTTCCTTCCTTCCTTCCTTCCTTCCTTCCTTCCTTCCTTCCTTCCTTCCTTCCTTCCTTCCTTCCTTCCTTCCGACACTTCCTTCCAAATCTTCCTTCCGACACTTCCTTCCGACACTTCCTTCCTTCCTTCCAACACTTCCTTCCGACACTTCCTTCCGACACTGCCTTCCTTCCTTCCGACACTTCCTCCCGACACTTCCTTAGGACACTTCCTTCCTTCCTTCCTTCCTTCCTTCCTTCCTTCCTTTATTCCTTCCTTCCCTTCCTTCCTTCCTTCCTTCCTTCCTTCCTTCCTTCCTTCCTTCCTTCCTTCCTTCCTTCCGACCCTTCTTTCCGACACATCCTTCCGACACTTCCTTCCTTCCTTCCTTCCTTCCTTCCTTCCTTCCTTCCTTA
>JAYKTQ010000174.1:0-45000 GCA_036010785.1 Ammospiza maritima maritima
TCCTTCCGACACTTCCGTCAGACACTTCCTTCCGACATTTCCTTCCGACACTTCGTTCCTTCCTTCCAACACCTCCTTCCGTCGGACACTTCCTTCCATCCTTCCTTCCAACACTTCCTTTTGACATTTCCTTCCTATCTTCCGGCCCTTCCTTCCTTCTTCCTTCCTTCCTTCCTTCCTTCCTTCCTTCCTTCCTTCCTTCCTTCCTTCCTTCCTTCCGACACTTCCTTCCTTCCTTCCTTCCTTCCTTCCTTCCTTCCTTCCTTCCTTCCTTCCTTCCTTCCTTCCTTCCTTCCGACACTTCCTTCCGTCCGACACTTCCTTCCTTCCTTCCTTCCTTCCTTCCTTCTTTCCTTCCTTCCTTCCTTCCTTCCTTCCTTCCTTCCTTCCTTCCTTCCTTCCGACACTTCCTTCCTTCCTTCCGACACTTCCTTCCTTCCTTCCTTCTTTCCGACACTTCCTTCCTTCAGACACTTCCTTCCTTCCGACAGTTCCTTCCTTCCTTCCTTCCTTCCTTCCTTCCTTCCTTCCTTCCTTCCTTCCTTCCTTCCTTCCTTCCTTCCGACACTTCCTTCCTTCCTATCTTCCTTCCTTCTTTCCTTCCTTCCTTCCTTCCTTCCTTCTTTCCTTCCTTCCTTCCTTCCTTCCTTCCTTCCTTCCTTCCTTCCTTCCTTCCTTCCTTCCTTCCGACACTTCCTTCCGACACTTCCTTCCGACACTTCCTTCCGACACTTCCTTCCGACACTTCCTTCCTTCCTTCCTTCCTTCCTTCCTTCCTTCCTTCCTTCCTTCCTTCCTTCCTTCCGACACTTCCTTCCGACACTTCCTTCCGACACTTCCTTCCGACACTTCCTTCCTTCCTTCCTTCCTTCCTTCCTTCCTTCCTTCCGACACTTCCTTCCGAAAATTCCTTCCGACACTTCCTTCAGACACTTCCTTCCTTCCTTTTTCCAAGACTTCCTTCCTTCCGACATTTCCTTCCTTCCGACACTTCCTTCCGACACCTCCTTCCGACACCTCCTTCCGTCGGGCCCTTTCTTCTATCCTTCCTTCCAACACTTCTTTTGACGCTTCCTTCCTATCTTCCGGCCCTTCCTTTCTTCATTCCGACACTTCCTTCCTTCCTTCCTTCCTTCCTTCCTTCCTTCCTTCCTTCCTTCCTTCCTTCCTTCCTTCCTTCCTTCCTTCCTTCCTTCCTTCTTTTTTTCCTTCCTTTCTTCCTTCCTTCCTTCCTTCCTTCCGACCCTATCTTCCGACACTTCCTTCCGACACTCCCTTCAGACACTTCCTTCCGACATTTCCTTCCGACACTTCGTTCCTTCCTTCAGACACCTCCTTCCGTCGGACACTTCCTTCCATCCTTCCTTCCAACACTTCCTTTTGACATTTCCTTCCTATCTTCCGGCCCTTCCTTCCTTCCTTCCTTCCTTCCTTCCTTCCTTCCTTCCTTCCTTCCGACACTTCCTTCCGACACTTCCTTCCGACACTTCCTTGCGACTCTTCCTTCCTTCCTTCCTTCCTTCCTTCCTTCCTTCCTTCCTTCCTTCCTTCCTTCCTTCCTTCCTTCCTTCCTTCCTTCCTTCCTTCCAACACTTCCTTCCGTCACTTCCTTACGACCCTTCCTTCCGACACTTCCTTCCGACACTTCCTTCCTTCCCCACTTCCTTCCGACACTTCCTTCCCACACTTCCTTCCTCCCTTTTTTCCGACACTTACTTCCTTCCGACACTTCCTTTCTTCCGACACTTCCTTCCGACACCTCCTTCCGTCGGACCCTTCCTTCTATCCTTCCTTCCAACACTTCTTTTGACGCTTCCTTCCTATCTTCCGGCCCTTCCTTCCTTCATTCCGACACTTCCTTCCTTCCTTCCTTCCGACACGTCCTTCCTTCCGACACGTCCTTCCATCACTTCCTTCCGACACTTCCTTCTTTCCGACACTTCCTTCCGAAATATCCTTCCGACATTTCCGTTCTTCCTTCCGACCCCTCCTTCTGTCGGACTCTTCCTTCCATCCTTCCTTCCAACACTTCCTTTTGACACTTCCTTCCTATCTTCCGCCCTTCCTTCCTTCCTTCCTTCCTTCCTTCCTTCCGACACTTCTTTCCGACACTTTCTTCCGACACTTCCTTCCGACATTCCTTCCTTCCTTTTTTCCAACACTTCCTTCCTTCCGACACTTCCTTCCTTCCTTCTTCCTTCCTTCTTTCCGTCCTTCCTTCCTTCCTTCCTTCCTTCCGACACTTCTTTCCGACACTTTCTTCCGACACTTCCTTCCGACATTCCTTCCTTCCTTTTTTCCAACACTTCCTTCCTTCCGACACTTCCTTCCTTCCTTCTTCCTTCCTTCTTTCCGTCCTTCCTTCCTTCCTTCCTTCCTTCCTTCCTTCCTACACTTCATTCCTTCCTTCCAACACTTCCTTCCGTCACTTCCTTACGACCCTTCCTTCCGACACTTCCTTCCGACACTTCCTTCCTTCCCCACTTCCTTCCGACACTTCCTTCCCACACTTCCTTCCTCCCTTTTTTCCGACACTTACTTCCTTCCGACTCTTCCTTTCTTCCGACACTTCTTTCCGACACCTCCTTCCGTCGGACCCTTCCTTCTATCCTTCCTTCCAACACTTCTTTTGACGCTTCCTTCCTATCTTCCGGCCCTTCCTTCCTTCATTCCGACACTTCCTTCCTTCCTTCCTTCCGACACGTCCTTCCTTCCGACACGTCCTTCCATCACTTCCTTCCGACACTTCCTTCTTTCCGACACTTCCTTCCGAAATATCCTTCCGACATTTCCTTTCTTCCTTCCGACCCCTCCTTCTGTCGGACACTTCCTTCCATCCTTCCTTCCAACACTTCCTTTTGACACTTCCTTCCTATCTTCCGGCCCTTCCTTCCTTCCTTCCTTCCTTCCTTCCTTCCTTCCTTCCTTCCTTCCTTCCTTCCTTCCTTCCTTCCTTCTTTCCTTCCGACACTTCCTTCCTTCCTTCCTTCCTTCCTTCCTTCCTTCCTTCCTTCCTTCCTTCCTTCCTTCCTTCCTTCCTTCCTTCCTTCCTTCCTTCCTTCTTTCCTTCCTTCCTTCCGACACTTCCTTCCGACACTTCCTTCCGACACTTCCTTCCGACACTTCCTTCCGACACTTCCTTCTTTCCGACACTTCTTTCCCACACTTCCTTCCCACCCTTCCTTCCCACACTTCCTTCCCACACTTCCTTCCCAAACTTCCTTCCTCACTGTTTTCCGACACTTACTTCCTGCCGACACTTCCTTCCTTCCGGCACTTCTTTCCGACACCGCCTTCCGTCGGACCCTTCCTTCCATCCTTCTTCCAACACTTCCTTTTGACACTTCCTTCGTATCTTCCGGCCCTTCCTTCCTTCCTTCCTTCCGACACTTCCTTCCTTCCTTCCTTCCTTCCTTCCTTCCTTCCTTCCTTCCTTCCTTCCTTCCTTCCGACACTTCCTTCCTTCTGACACTTCTATCCGACACTTCCTTCCGACATTTCCTTCCTTCCTTCCTTCCTTACTTCCTTCCTTCCTTCCGACACGTCCTTCCTTCAGACACGTCCTTCCGACACGTCCTTCCGACACTTCCTTCCTTCCGACACTTTCTTCCGACACTTCCTTCCGACACTTCCGTCAGACACTTCCTTCCGTCATTTCCTTCCGACACTTCGTTCCTTCCTTCCAACACCTCCTTCCGTCGGACACTTCCTTCCATACACTTCCTTCCATCCTTCCTTCCAACACTTCCTTTTGACATTTCCTTCCTATCTTCCGGCCCTTCCTTCCTTCTTCCTTCCTTCCTTCCTTCCTTCCTTCCTTCCTTCCTTCCTTCCTTCCTTCCTTCCTTCCTTCCTTCCGACACTTCCTTCCTTCCGACACTTCCTTCCTTCCGACACTTCCTTCCTTCCTTCCTTTCTTCCTTCCTTCCTTCCTTCCTTCCTTCCTTCCTTCCGACACTTCCGACACTTCCGACACTTCCGACACTTCCGACACTTCCGACACTTCCTTCCGTCCGACACTTCCTTCCTTCCTTCCTTCCTTCCTTCCTTCCTTCCTTCCTTCCTTCCTTCTTTCCTTCCTTCCTTCCTTCCTTCCTTCCTTCCTTCCTTCCTTCCTTCCTTCCTTCCTTCCGACACTTCCTTCCATCCTTCCGACACTTCCTTCCTTCCTTCCTTCTTTCCGACACTTCCTTCCTTCAGACACTTCCTTCCTTCCGACAGTTCCTTCCTTCCTTCCTTCCTTCCTTCCTTCCTTCCTTCCTTCCTTCCTTCCTTCCTTCCTTCCTTCCTTCCTTCCTTCCTTCCTTCCTTCCTTCCTTCCTTCCGACACTTCCTTCCTTCCTTCTTCCTTCCTTCTTTCCTTCCTTCCTTCTTTCCTTCCTTCCTTCCTTCCTTCCTTCCTTCCTTCCTTCCTTCCTTCCTTCCTTCCAACACTTCCTTCCGTCACTTCCTTACGACCCTTCCTTCCGACACTTCCTTCCGACACTTCCTTCCTTCCCCACTTCCTTCCGACACTTCCTTCCCACACTTCCTTCCTCCCTTTTTTCCGACACTTACTTCCTTCCGACACTTCCTTTCTTCCGACACTTCCTTCCGACACCTCCTTCCGTCGGACCCTTCCTTCTATCCTTCCTTCCAACACTTCTTTTGACGCTTCCTTCCTATCTTCCGGCCCTTCCTTCCTTCATTCCGACACTTCCTTCCTTCCTTCCTTCCGACACGTCCTTCCTTCCGACACGTCCTTCCATCACTTCCTTCCGACACTTCCTTCTTTCCGACACTTCCTTCCGAAATATCCTTCCGACATTTCCGTTCTTCCTTCCGACCCCTCCTTCTGTCGGACTCTTCCTTCCATCCTTCCTTCCAACACTTCCTTTTGACACTTCCTTCCTATCTTCCGGCCCTTCCTTCCTTCCTTCCTTCCTTCCTTCCTTCCTTCCTTCCGACACTTCTTTCCGACACTTTCTTCGACACTTCCTTCCGACATCCCTTCCTTCCTTTTTTCCAACACTTCCTTCCTTCCGACACTTCCTTCCTTCCTTCTTCCTTCCTTCTTTCCGTCCTTCCTTCCTTCCTTCCTTCCTTCCTTTCTTCCTTCCTTCTTTCCTTCCGACACTTCCTTCCTTCCTTCCTTCCTTCCTTCCTTCCTTCCTTCCTTCCTTCCTTCCTTCCTTCCTTCCTTCCTTCCTTCCTTCCTTCCTTCCGACACTTCCTTCCTTCCTTCCTTCCTTCCTTCCTTCCTTCCTTCCTTCCTTCCTTCCTTCCTTCCGACACTTCCTTCCGACACTTCCTTCCGACACTTCCTTCCGACACTTCCTTCCAACACTTCCTTCCCACACTTCCTTCCCACATTTCCTTCCCACACTTCCTTCCCACACTTCCTTCCCAAACTTCCTTCCTCACTTTTTTCCTACACTTACTTCCTTCCGACACTTCCTTCTTTCCGACACTTCCTTCCGAAATATCCTTCCGACATTTCCGTTCTTCCTTCCGACCCCTCCTTCTGTCGGACTCTTCCTTCCATCCTTCCTTCCAACACTTCCTTTTGACACTTCCTTCCTATCTTCCGGCCCTTCCTTCCTTCCTTCCTTCCTTCCTTCCTTCCTTCCTTCCGACACTTCTTTCCGACACTTTCTTCCGACACTTCCTTCCGACATCCCTTCCTTCCTTTTTTCCAACACTTCCTTCCTTCCGACACTTCCTTCCTTCCTTCTTCCTTCCTTCTTTCCGTCCTTCCTTCCTTCCTTCCTTCCTTCCTTCCTTTCTTCCTTCCTTCTTTCCTTCCGACACTTCCTTCCTTCCTTCCTTCCTTCCTTCCTTCCTTCCTTCCTTCCTTCCTTCCTTCCTTCCTTCCTTCCTTCCTTCCTTCCTTCCTTCCGACACTTCCTTCCGACACTTCCTTCCTTCCTTCCTTCCTTCCTTCCTTCCTTCCTTCCTTCCTTCCTTCCGACACTTCCTTCCGACACTTCCTTCCAACACTTCCTTCCCACACTTCCTTCCCACATTTCCTTCCCACACTTCCTTCCCACACTTCCTTCCCAAACTTCCTTCCTCACTTTTTTCCTACACTTACTTCCTTCCGACACTTCCTTCCTTCCGGCACTTCTTTCCGACACCGCCTTCCGTCGGACCCTTCCTTCCATCCTTCTTCCAACATTTCCTTTTGACACTTCCTTCCTATCTTCCGGCCCTTCCTTTCTTCATTCCGACACTTCCTTCCTTCCTTCCTTCCTTCCTTCCTTCCTTCCTTCCTTCCTTCCTTCCTTCCTTCCTTCCTTCCTTCCTTCCTTCCTTCCTTCCTTCCTTCCTTCTTTTTTTCCTTCCTTTCTTCCTTCCTTCCTTCCTTCCTTCCGACCCTATCTTCCGACACTTCCTTCCGACACTCCCTTCAGACACTTCCTTCCGACATTTCCTTCCGACACTTCGTTCCTTCCTTCAGACACCTCCTTCCGTCGGACACTTCCTTCCATCCTTCCTTCCAACACTTCCTTTTGACATTTCCTTCCTATCTTCCGGCCCTTCCTTCCTTCCTTCCTTCCTTCCTTCCTTCCTTCCTTCCTTCCTTCCTTCCTTCCTTCCTTCCTTCCTTCCTTCCTTCCTTCCTTCCTTCCTTCCTTCCGACACTTCCTTCCGACACTTCCTTCCGACACTTCCTTGCGACTCTTCCTTCCTTCCTTCCTTCCTTCCTTCCTTCCTACCTTCCTTCCTTCCTTCCTTCCTTCCTTCCTTCCTTCCTTCCTTCCAACACTTCCTTCCGTCACTTCCTTACGACCCTTCCTTCCGACACTTCCTTCCGACACTTCCTTCCTTCCCCACTTCCTTCCGACACTTCCTTCCCACACTTCCTTCCTCCCTTTTTTCCGACACTTACTTCCTTCCGACACTTCCTTTCTTCCGACACTTCCTTCCGACACCTCCTTCCGTCGGACCCTTCCTTCTATCCTTCCTTCCAACACTTCTTTTGACGCTTCCTTCCTATCTTCCGGCCCTTCCTTCCTTCATTCCGACACTTCCTTCCTTCCTTCCTTCCGACACGTCCTTCCTTCCGACACGTCCTTCCATCACTTCCTTCCGACACTTCCTTCTTTCCGACACTTCCTTCCGAAATATCCTTCCGACATTTCCGTTCTTCCTTCCGACCCCTCCTTCTGTCGGACTCTTCCTTCCATCCTTCCTTCCAACACTTCCTTTTGACACTTCCTTCCTATCTTCCGGCCCTTCCTTCCTTCCTTCCTTCCTTCCTTCCTTCCTTCCTTCCGACACTTCTTTCTGACACTTTCTTCCGACACTTCCTTCCGACATTCCTTCCTTCCTTTTTTCCAACACTTCCTTCCTTCCGACACTTCCTTCCTTCCTTCTTCCTTCCTTCTTTCCGTCCTTCCCTCCTTCCTTCCTTCCTTCCTTCCTTCCTTCCGACACTTCTTTCCGACACTTTCTTCCGACACTTCCTTCCGACATTCCTTCCTTCCGACACTTCCTTCCTTCCTTCTTCCTTCCTTCTTTCCGTCCTTCCTTCCTTCCTTCCTTCCTTCCTTCCTTCCTACACTTCATTCCTTCCTTCCAACACTTCCTTCCGTCACTTCCTTACGACCCTTCCTTCCGACACTTCCTTCCGACACTTCCTTCCTTCCCCACTTCCTTCCGACACTTCCTTCCCACACTTCCTTCCTCCCTTTTTTCCGACACTTACTTCCTTCCGACTCTTCCTTTCTTCCGACACTTCCTTCCGACACCTCCTTCCGTCGGACCCTTCCTTCTATCCTTCCTTCCAACACTTCTTTTGACGCTTCCTTCCTATCTTCCGGCCCTTCCTTCCTTCATTCCGACACTTCCTTCCTTCCTTCCTTCCGACACGTCCTTCCTTCCGACACGTCCTTCCATCACTTCCTTCCGACACTTCCTTCTTTCCGACACTTCCTTCCGAAATATCCTTCCGACATTTCCTTTCTTCCTTCCGACCCCTCCTTCTGTCGGACACTTCCTTCCATCCTTCCTTCCAACACTTCCTTTTGACACTTCCTTCCTATCTTCCGGCCCTTCCTTCCTTCCTTCCTTCCTTCCTTCCTTCCTTCCTTCCTTCCTTCCTTCCTTCCTTCTTTCCTTCCGACACTTCCTTCCTTCCTTCCTTCCTTCCTTCCTTCCTTCCTTCCTTCCTTCCTTCCTTCCTTCCTTCCTTCCTTCCTTCCTTCCTTCTTTCCTTCCTTCCTTCCGACACTTCCTTCCGACACTTTCTTCCGACACTTCCTTCCGACACTTCCTTCCGACACTTCCTTCTTTCCGACACTTCTTTCCCACACTTCCTTCCCACCCTTCCTTCCCACACTTCCTTCCCACACTTCCTTCCCAAACTTCCTTCCTCACTGTTTTCCGACACTTACTTCCTGCCGACACTTCCTTCCTTCCGGCACTTCTTTCCGACACCGCCTTCCGTCGGACCCTTCCTTCCATCCTTCTTCCAACACTTCCTTTTGACACTTCCTTCGTATCTTCCGGCCCTTCCTTCCTTCCTTCCTTCCGACACTTCCTTCCTTCCTTCCTTCCTTCCTTCCTTCCTTCCTTCCTTCCTTCCTTCCTTCCTTCCTTCCTTCCTTCCTTCCTTCCTTCCGACACTTCCTTCCTTCTGACACTTCTATCCGACACTTCCTTCCGACATTTCCTTCCTTCCTTCCTTCCTTACTTCCTTCCTTCCTTCCGACACGTCCTTCCTTCCGACACGTCCTTCCGACACGTCCTTCCGACACTTCCTTCCTTCCGACACTTTCTTCCGACACTTCCTTCCGACACTTCCGTCAGACACTTCCTTCCGACATTTCCTTCCGACACTTCGTTCCTTCCTTCCAACACCTCCTTCCGTCGGACACTTCCTTCCATCCTTCCTTCCAACACTTCCTTTTGACATTTCCTTCCTATCTTCCGGCCCTTCCTTCCTTCTTCCTTCCTTCCTTCCTTCCTTCCTTCCTTCCTTCCTTCCTTCCTTCCTTCCGACACTTCCTTCCTTCCGACACTTCCTTCCTTCCGACACTTCCTTCCTTCCTTCCTTTCTTCCTTCCTTCCTTCCTTCCTTCCTTCCTTCCTTCCTTCCTTCCTTCCGACACTTCCGACACTTCCGACACTTCCGACACTTCCTTCCGTCCGACACTTCCTTCCTTCCTTCCTTCCTTCCTTCCTTCCTTCCTTCCTTCCTTCCTTCTTTCCTTCCTTCCTTCCTTCCTTCCTTCCTTCCTTCCTTCCTTCCTTCCGACACTTCCTTCCTTCCTTCCGACACTTCCTTCCTTCCTTCCTTCTTTCCGACACTTCCTTCCTTCAGACACTTCCTTCCTTCCGACAGTTCCTTCCTTCCTTCCTTCCTTCCTTCCTTCCTTCCTTCCTTCCGACACTTCCTTCCTTCCTTCTTCCTTCCTTCTTTCCTTCCTTCCTTCTTTCCTTCCTTCCTTCCTTCCTTCCTTCCTTCCTTCCTTCCTTCAGACACTTCCTTCCGACACTTCCTTCCGACACTTCCTTCCGACACTTCCTTCCTTCCTTCCTTCCTTCCTTCCTTCCTTCCTTCCTTCCTTCCTTCCTTCCTTCCTTCCTTCCTTCCGACACTTCCTTCCGACACTTCCTTCCGACACTTCCTTCCTTCCTTCCGACACTTCCTTCCTTCCTTCCTTCCTTCCTTCCGACACTTCCTTCCGACACTTCCTTCCGACACTTCCTTCCGACACTTCCTTCCGACACTTCCTTCCTTCCTTCCTTCCTTCCTTCCTTCCTTCTTTCCTTCCTTCCTTCCTTCCTTCCTTCCGACACTTCCTTCCGAAACTTCCTTCCGACACTTCCTTCCGACACTTCCTTCCTTCCCCACTTCCTTCCCACACTTCCTTCCTCCCTTTTTTCCGACCCTTACTTCAGTCCGACACTTCCTTCCGACACCTTCTGTCGGACACTTCCTTCCATCCTTCCTTCCAACACTTCCTTTTGACACTTCCTTCCTATCTTCCGGCCCTTCCTTCCTTCTTTCTTTCCGACACTCCCTTCCTTCCGACACTTCCTTCCGACACGTCCTTCCGACACTTCCTTGCGACGCTTCCTTCCTTCCTTCCGACACTTCCTTCCTTCCTTCCTTCCTTCCTTCCTTCCTTCCTTCCTTCCTTCCTTCCTTCCTTCCTTCCTTCCTTCCTTCCTTACGACACTTCCTTCCGTCACTTCCTTCCGACACTTCCTTCCGACACTTCCTTCCAACACTTCCTTCCTTCCCCACTTCCTTCCGACACTTCCTTCCTTCCGACATTTCCTTCCGACACTTCGTTCCTTCCTTCCGACACCTCCTTCCGTCGGACACTTCCTTCCATCCTTCCTTCCAACACTTCCTTTTGACATTTCCTTCCTATCTTCCGGCCCTTCCTTCCTTCCTTCCTTCCTTCCTTCCTTCCTTCCTTACTTCCTTCCTTCCTTCCTTCCTTCCTTCCTTCCTTCCTTCCTTCCTTCCGACACTTCATTCCGACACTTCTTTCCGACAGTTCCTTCCGACACTTCCTTCCTTCCTTTTTTCCAGGACTTCCTTCCTTCCGACATTTCCTTCCTTCCGACACTTCCTTCCGACACCTCCTTCCGACACCTCCTTCCGTCGGGCCCTTTCTTCTATCCTTCCTTCCAACACTTCTTTTGACGCTTCCTTCCTATCTTCCGGCCCTTCCTTTCTTCATTCCGACACTTCCTTCCTTCCTTCCTTCCTTCCTTCCTTCCTTCCTTCCTTCCTTCCTTCCTTCCTTCCTTCCTTCCTTCCTTCCTCCCTTCCTTCCTCCCTCCCTCCCTCCCTCCCTCCCTTCCTTCCTTCCTTCCTTCCTTCCTTCCTTCCTTCCTTCCTTCCTTCCTTCCTTCCTTCCTTCCTTCCTTCCTTCCTTCCTTCTTTTTTTCCTTCCTTTCTTCCTTCCTTCCTTCCTTCCTTCCGACCCTATCTTCCGACACTTCCTTCCGACACTCCCTTCAGACACTTCCTTCCGACATTTCCTTCCGACACTTCGTTCCTTCCTTCAGACACCTCCTTCCGTCGGACACTTCCTTCCATCCTTCCTTCCAACACTTCCTTTTGACATTTCCTTCCTATCTTCCGGCCCTTCCTTCCTTCCTTCCTTCCTTCCTTCCTTCCTTCCTTCCTTCCGACACTTCCTTCCGACACTTCCTTCCGACACTTCCTTGCGACTCTTCCTTCCTTCCTTCCTTCCTTCCTTCCTTCCTTCCTTCCTTCCTTCTTCCTTCCTTCCTTCCTTCCTTCCTTCCTTCCAACACTTCCTTCCGTCACTTCCTTACGACCCTTCCTTCCGACACTTCCTTCCGACACTTCCTTTCCTTCCTTCCCCACTTCCTTCCGACACTTCCTTCCCACACTTCCTTCCTCCCTTTTTTCCGACACTTACTTCCTTCCGACACTTCCTTTCTTCCGACACTTCCTTCCGACACCTCCTTCCGTCGGACCCTTCCTTCTATCCTTCCTTCCAACACTTCTTTTGACGCTTCCTTCCTATCTTCCGGCCCTTCCTTCCTTCATTCCGACACTTCCTTCCTTCCTTCCTTCCGACACGATCCTTCCTTCCGACACGTCCTTCCATCACTTCCTTCCGACACTTCCTTCTTTCCGACACTTCCTTCCGAAATATCCTTCCGACATTTCCGTTCTTCCTTCCGACCCCTCCTTCTGTCGGACTCTTCCTTCCATCCTTCCTTCCAACACTTCCTTTTGACACTTCCTTCCTATCTTCCGGCCCTTCCTTCCTTCCTTCCTTCCTTCCTTCCTTCCTTCCTTCCTTCCTTCCTTCCTTCCTTCCGACACTTCTTTCCGACACTTTCTTCCGACACTTCCTTCCGACATCCCTTCCTTCCTTTTTTCCAACACTTCCTTCCTTCCGACACTTCCTTCCTTCCTTCTTCCTTCCTTCTTTCCGTCCTTCCTTCCTTCCTTCCTTCCTTCCTTTCTTCCTTCCTTCTTTCCTTCCGACACTTCCTTCCTTCCTTCCTTCCTTCCTTCCTTCCTTCCTTCCTTCTTTCCTTCCTTCCTTCTTTCCTTCCTTCCTTCCTTCCTTCCTTCCTTCCTTCCTTCCTTCCTTCAGACACTTCCTTCCGACACTTCCTTCCGACACTTCCTTCCGACACTTCCTTCCGACACTTCCTTCCTTCCTTCCTTCCTTCCTTCCTTCCTTCCTTCCTTCCTTCCTTCCTTCCTTCCTTCCTTCCTTCCTTCCTTCCTTCCTTCCTTCCGACACTTCCTTCCGACACTTCCTTCCTTCCTTCCGACACTTCCTTCCTTCCTTCCTTCCTTCCTTCCGACACTTCCTTCCGACACTTCCTTCCGACACTTCCTTCCGACACTTCCTTCCGACACTTCCTTCCTTCCTTCCTTCCTTCCTTCCTTCCTTCTTTCCTTCCTTCCTTCCTTCCTTCCTTCCGACACTTCCTTCCGAAACTTCCTTCCGACACTTCCTTCCGACACTTCCTTCCTTCCCCACTTCCTTCCCACACTTCCTTCCTCCCTTTTTTCCGACCCTTACTTCAGTCCGACACTTCCTTCCGACACCTTCTGTCGGACACTTCCTTCCATCCTTCCTTCCAACACTTCCTTTTGACACTTCCTTCCTATCTTCCGGCCCTTCCTTCCTTCTTTCTTTCCGACACTCCCTTCCTTCCGACACTTCCTTCCGACACGTCCTTCCGACACTTCCTTGCGACGCTTCCTTCCTTCCTTCCGACACTTCCTTCCTTCCTTCCTTCCTTCCTTCCTTCCTTCCTTCCTTCCTTCCTTCCTTCCTTCCTTCCTTCCTTCCTTCCTTACGACACTTCCTTCCGTCACTTCCTTCCGACACTTCCTTCCGACACTTCCTTCCAACACTTCCTTCCTTCCCCACTTCCTTCCGACACTTCCTTCCTTCCGACATTTCCTTCCGACACTTCGTTCCTTCCTTCCGACACCTCCTTCCGTCGGACACTCCTTCCATCCTTCCTTCCAACACTTCCTTTTGACATTTCCTTCCTATCTTCCGGCCCTTCCTTCCTTCCTTCCTTCCTTCCTTCCTTCCTTACTTCCTTCCTTCCTTCCTTCCTTCCTTCCTTCCTTCCTTCCTTCCTTCCGACACTTCATTCCGACACTTCTTTCCGACAGTTCCTTCCGACACTTCCTTCCTTCCTTTTTTCCAGGACTTCCTTCCTTCCGACATTTCCTTCCTTCCGACACTTCCTTCCGACACCTCCTTCCGACACCTCCTTCCGTCGGGCCCTTTCTTCTATCCTTCCTTCCAACACTTCTTTTGACGCTTCCTTCCTATCTTCCGGCCCTTCCTTTCTTCATTCCGACACTTCCTTCCTTCCTTCCTTCCTTCCTTCCTTCCTTCCTTCCTTCCTTCCTTCCTTCCTTCCTTCCTTCCTTCCTTCCTTCCTTCCTTCCTCCCTTCCTTCCTCCCTCCCTCCCTCCCTCCCTCCCTTCCTTCCTTCCTTCCTTCCTTCCTTCCTTCCTTCCTTCCTTCCTTCCTTCCTTCCTTCCTTCCTTCCTTCCTTCCTTCCTTCCTTCCTTCTTTTTTTCCTTCCTTTCTTCCTTCCTTCCTTCCTTCCTTCCGACCCTATCTTCCGACACTTCCTTCCGACACTCCCTTCAGACACTTCCTTCCGACATTTCCTTCCGACACTTCGTTCCTTCCTTCAGACACCTCCTTCCGTCGGACACTTCCTTCCATCCTTCCTTCCAACACTTCCTTTTGACATTTCCTTCCTATCTTCCGGCCCTTCCTTCCTTCCTTCCTTCCTTCCTTCCTTCCTTCCTTCCGACACTTCCTTCCGACACTTCCTTCCGACACTTCCTTGCGACTCTTCCTTCCTTCCTTCCTTCCTTCCTTCCTTCCTTCCTTCCTTCCTTCCTTCCTTCCTTCCTTCCTTCCTTCCTTCCTTCCAACACTTCCTTCCGTCACTTCCTTACGACCCTTCCTTCCGACACTTCCTTCCGACACTTCCTTCCTTCCCCACTTCCTTCCGACACTTCCTTCCCACACTTCCTTCCTCCCTTTTTTCCGACACTTACTTCCTTCCGACACTTCCTTTCTTCCGACACTTCCTTCCGACACCTCCTTCCGTCGGACCCTTCCTTCTATCCTTCCTTCCAACACTTCTTTTGACGCTTCCTTCCTATCTTCCGGCCCTTCCTTCCTTCATTCCGACACTTCCTTCCTTCCTTCCTTCCGACACGTCCTTCCTTCCGACACGTCCTTCCATCACTTCCTTCCGACACTTCCTTCTTTCCGACACTTCCTTCCGAAATATCCTTCCGACATTTCCGTTCTTCCTTCCGACCCCTCCTTCTGTCGGACTCTTCCTTCCATCCTTCCTTCCAACACTTCCTTTTGACACTTCCTTCCTATCTTCCGGCCCTTCCTTCCTTCCTTCCTTCCTTCCTTCCTTCCTTCCTTCCTTCCTTCCGACACTTCTTTCCGACACTTTCTTCCGACACTTCCTTCCGACATCCCTTCCTTCCTTTTTTCCAACACTTCCTTCCTTCCGACACTTCCTTCCTTCCTTCTTCCTTCCTTCTTTCCGTCCTTCCTTCCTTCCTTCCTTCCTTCCTTTCTTCCTTCCTTCTTTCCTTCCGACACTTCCTTCCTTCCTTCCTTCCTTCCTTCCTTCCTTCCTTCCTTCCTTCCTTCCTTCCTTCCTTCCTTCCTTCCTTCCTTCCTTCCGACACTTCCTTCCTTCCTTCCTTCCTTCCTTCCTTCCTTCCTTCCTTCCTTCCTTCCTTCCTTCCTTCCTTCCTTCCGACACTTCCTTCCGACACTTCCTTCCGACACTTCCTTCCGACACTTCCTTCCAACACTTCCTTCCCACACTTCCTTCCCACATTTCCTTCCCACACTTCCTTCCCACACTTCCTTCCCAAACTTCCTTCCTCACTTTTTTCCTACACTTACTTCCTTCCGACACTTCCTTCTTTCCGACACTTCCTTCCGAAATATCCTTCCGACATTTCCGTTCTTCCTTCCGACCCCTCCTTCTGTCGGACTCTTCCTTCCATCCTTCCTTCCAACACTTCCTTTTGACACTTCCTTCCTATCTTCCGGCCCTTCCTTCCTTCCTTCCTTCCTTCCTTCCTTCCTTC
Source organism: Ammospiza maritima maritima (assembly GCA_036010785.1). NCBI lineage: Eukaryota > Metazoa > Chordata > Aves > Passeriformes > Passerellidae > Ammospiza > Ammospiza maritima. Next base: position 15,107 of record JAYKTQ010000174.1, read on the forward strand.
CTTCCGACACTTCTTTCCGACACTTTCTTCCGACACTTCCTTCCGACATCCCTTCCTTCCTTTTTTCCAACACTTCCTTCCTTCCGACACTTCCTTCCTTCCTTCTTCCTTCCTTCTTTCCGTCCTTCCTTCCTTCCTTCCTTCCTTCCTTTCTTCCTTCCTTCTTTCCTTCCGACACTTCCTTCCTTCCTTCCTTCCTTCCTTCCTTCCTTCCTTCCTTCCTTCCTTCCTTCCTTCCTTCCTTCCTTCCTTCCGACACTTCCTTCCGACACTTCCTTCCTTCCTTCCGACACTTCCTTCCGAAACTTCCTTCCGACACTTCCTTCCGACACTTCCTTCCGACACTTCCTTCCAACACTTCCTTCCCACACTTCCTTCCCACATTTCCTTCCCACACTTCCTTCCCACACTTCCTTCCCAAACTTCCTTCCTCATTTTTTTCCTACACTTACTTCCTTCCGACACTTCCTTCCTTCCGGCACTTCTTTCCGACACCGCCTTCCGTCGGACCCTTCCTTCCATCCTTCTTCCAACATTTCCTTTTGACACTTCCTTCGTATCTTCCGGCCCTTCCTTCCTTCCTTCCTTCCTTCCGACACTTCCTTCCTTCCTTCCTTCCTTCCTTCCTTCCTTCCTTCCTTCCTTCCTTCCTTCCTTCCTTCCGACACTTCCTTCCGACACTTCCTTCCTTCTGACACTTCTATCCGACACTTCCTTCCGACATTTCCTTCCTTCCTTCATTCCTTCCTTACTTCCATCCTTCCTTCCGACACGTCCTTCCTTCCGACACGTTCTTCCGACACGTCCTTCCGACACTTCCTTCCTTCCGACACTTTCTTCCGACACTTCCTTCCGACACTTCCTTCAGACACTTCCTTCCGACATTTCCTTCCTTCCTTCCTTCCTTCCTTCCTTCCTTCCTTCCTTCCTTCCTTCCGACACTTCCTTCCGACACTTCCTTCCGTCACTTCCTTCCGACACTTTCTTCCGACACTTCCTTCCGACAATTCCTTCCTTCCCCAATTCCTTCCGACACTTCCTTCCTTCCTTCCGACACATCCTTCCTTCCTTCCTTCCTTCCTTCCTTCCTTCCTTCCTTCCTTCCTTCCTTCCGACACTTCCTTCCGACACTTCCTTCCGACACTTCCTTCCGACACTTCCTTCCTTCAGACACTTCCTTCCTTCCGACAGTTCCTTCCTTCCTTCCTTCCTTCCTTCCTTCCTTCCTTCCTTCCTTCCTTCCGACACTTCCTTCCTTCTTCCTTCCTTCCTTCCTTCCTTCCTTCCTTCCTTCCTTCCTTCCTTCCTTCCTTCCTTCCTTCCTTCCTTCTTTCCTTCCTTCCTTCCTTCCTTCCTTCCTTCCTTCCTTCCTTCCTTCCTTCCTTCCATCCTTCCTTCCTTCCGACACTTCCTTCCTTCCTTCCTTCCTTCCTTCCTTCCTTCCTTCCTTCCTTCCTTCCTTCCGACACTTCCTTCCTTCCGACACTTCCTTCCTTCCGACACTTCCTTCCTTCCTTCCTTTTTCCTTCCGACACTTCCTTCCTTCCTTCCTTCCTTCCTTCCTTCCTTCCTTCCTTCCTTCCTTCCTTCCTTCCGACACTTCCTTCCGACACTTCCTTCCGACACTTCCTTCCAACACTTCCTTCCTTCCCCACTTCCTTCCGACACTTCCTTCCTTCCGACATTTCCTTCCGACACTTCGTTCCTTCCTTCCGACACCTCCTTCCGTCGGACACTTCCTTCCATCCTTCCTTCCAACACTTCCTTTTGACATTTCCTTCCTATCTTCCGGCCCTTCCTTCCTTCCTTCCTTCCTTCCTTCCTTCCTTCCTTCCTTCCTTCCTTCCTTCCTTCCGACACTTCATTCCGACACTTCTTTCCGACAGTTCCTTCCGACACTTCCTTCCTTCCTTTTTTCCAGGACTTCCTTCCTTCCGACATTTCCTTCCTTCCGACACTTCCTTCCGACACCTCCTTCCGACACCTCCTTCCGTCGGGCCCTTTCTTCTATCCTTCCTTCCAACACTTCTTTTGACGCTTCCTTCCTATCTTCCGGCCCTTCCTTTCTTCATTCCGACACTTCCTTCCTTCCTTCCTTCCTTCCTTCCTTCCTTCCTTCCTTCCTTCCTTCCTTCCTTCCTTCCTTCCTTCCTTCCTCCCTTCCTTCCTCCCTCCCTCCCTCCCTCCCTCCCTTCCTTCCTTCCTTCCTTCCTTCCTTCCTTCCTTCCTTCCTTCCTTCCTTCCTTCCTTCCTTCCTTCCTTCCTTCCTTCCTTCCTTCTTTTTTTCCTTCCTTTCTTCCTTCCTTCCTTCCTTCCTTCCGACCCTATCTTCCGACACTTCCTTCCGACACTCCCTTCAGACACTTCCTTCCGACATTTCCTTCCGACACTTCGTTCCTTCCTTCAGACACCTCCTTCCGTCGGACACTTCCTTCCATCCTTCCTTCCAACACTTCCTTTTGACATTTCCTTCCTATCTTCCGGCCCTTCCTTCCTTCCTTCCTTCCTTCCTTCCTTCCTTCCTTCCTTCCGACACTTCCTTCCGACACTTCCTTCCGACACTTCCTTGCGACTCTTCCTTCCGACACTTCCTTCCTTCCTTCCTTCCTTCCTTCCTTCCTTCCTTCCTTCCTTCCTTCCTTCCTTCCTTCCTTCCTTCCAACACTTCCTTCCGTCACTTCCTTACGACCCTTCCTTCCGACACTTCCTTCCGACACTTCCTTCCTTCCCCACTTCCTTCCGACACTTCCTTCCCACACTTCCTTCCTCCCTTTTTTCCGACACTTACTTCCTTCCGACACTTCCTTTCTTCCGACACTTCCTTCCGACACCTCCTTCCGTCGGACCCTTCCTTCTATCCTTCCTTCCAACACTTCTTTTGACGCTTCCTTCCTATCTTCCGGCCCTTCCTTCCTTCATTCCGACACTTCCTTCCTTCCTTCCTTCCGACACGTCCTTCCTTCCGACACGTCCTTCCATCACTTCCTTCCGACACTTCCTTCTTTCCGACACTTCCTTCCGAAATATCCTTCCGACATTTCCGTTCTTCCTTCCGACCCCTCCTTCTGTCGGACTCTTCCTTCCATCCTTCCTTCCAACACTTCCTTTTGACACTTCCTTCCTATCTTCCGGCCCTTCCTTCCTTCCTTCCTTCCTTCCTTCCTTCCTTCCTTCCGACACTTCTTTCCGACACTTTCTTCCGACACTTCCTTCCGACATCCCTTCCTTCCTTTTTTCCAACACTTCCTTCCTTCCGACACTTCCTTCCTTCCTTCTTCCTTCCTTCTTTCCGTCCTTCCTTCCTTCCTTCCTTCCTTCCTTTCTTCCTTCCTTCTTTCCTTCCGACACTTCCTTCCTTCCTTCCTTCCTTCCTTCCTTCCTTCCTTCCTTCCTTCCTTCCTTCCTTCCTTCCTTCCTTCCTTCCGACACTTCCTTCCTTCCTTCCTTCCTTCCTTCCTTCCTTCCTTCCTTCCTTCCTTCCTTCCTTCCTTCCGACACTTCCTTCCGACACTTCCTTCCGACACTTCCTTCCAACACTTCCTTCCCACACTTCCTTCCCACATTTCCTTCCCACACTTCCTTCCCACACTTCCTTCCCAAACTTCCTTCCTCACTTTTTTCCTACACTTACTTCCTTCCGACACTTCCTTCTTTCCGACACTTCCTTCCGAAATATCCTTCCGACATTTCCGTTCTTCCTTCCGACCCCTCCTTCTGTCGGACTCTTCCTTCCATCCTTCCTTCCAACACTTCCTTTTGACACTTCCTTCCTATCTTCCGGCCCTTCCTTCCTTCCTTCCTTCCTTCCTTCCTTCCTTCCTTCCTTCCTTCCGACACTTCTTTCCGACACTTTCTTCCGACACTTCCTTCCGACATCCCTTCCTTCCTTTTTTCCAACACTTCCTTCCTTCCGACACTTCCTTCCTTCCTTCTTCCTTCCTTCTTTCCGTCCTTCCTTCCTTCCTTCCTTCCTTTCTTCCTTCCTTCTTTCCTTCCGACACTTCCTTCCTTCCTTCCTTCCTTCCTTCCTTCCTTCCTTCCTTCCTTCCTTCCTTCCTTCCTTCCTTCCGACACTTCCTTCCGACACTTCCTTCCGACACTTCCTTCCTTCCTTCCGACACTTCCTTCCGAAACTTCCTTCCGACACTTCCTTCCGACACTTCCTTCCGACACTTCCTTCCAACACTTCCTTCCCACACTTCCTTCCCACATTTCCTTCCCACACTTCCTTCCCACACTTCCTTCCCAAACTTCCTTCCTCATTTTTTTCCTACACTTACTTCCTTCCGACACTTCCTTCCTTCCGGCACTTCTTTCCGACACCGCCTTCCGTCGGACCCTTCCTTCCATCCTTCTTCCAACATTTCCTTTTGACACTTCCTTCGTATCTTCCGGCCCTTCCTTCCTTCCTTCCTTCCTTCCGACACTTCCTTCCTTCCTTCCTTCCTTCCTTCCTTCCTTCCTTCCTTCCTTCCTTCCTTCCTTCCTTCCTTCCGACACTTCCTTCCGACACTTCCTTCCTTCTGACACTTCTATCCGACACTTCCTTCCGACATTTCCTTCCTTCCTTCATTCCTTCCTTACTTCCATCCTTCCTTCCGACACGTCCTTCCTTCCGACACGTTCTTCCGACACGTCCTTCCGACACTTCCTTCCTTCCGACACTTTCTTCCGACACTTCCTTCCGACACTTCCTTCAGACACTTCCTTCCGACATTTCCTTCCTTCCTTCCTTCCTTCCTTCCTTCCTTCCTTCCTTCCTTCCTTCCTTCCTTCCGACACTTCCTTCCGACACTTCCTTCCGTCACTTCCTTCCGACACTTTCTTCCGACACTTCCTTCCGACAATTCCTTCCTTCCCCAATTCCTTCCGACACTTCCTTCCTTCCTTCCGACACATCCTTCCTTCCTTCCTTCCTTCCTTCCTTCCTTCCTTCCTTCCTTCCTTCCGACACTTCCTTCCGACACTTCCTTCCGACACTTCCTTCCGACACTTCCTTCCTTCAGACACTTCCTTCCTTCCGACAGTTCCTTCCTTCCTTCCTTCCTTCCTTCCTTCCTTCCTTCCTTCCTTCCGACACTTCCTTCCTTCTTCCTTCCTTCCTTCCTTCCTTCCTTCCTTCCTTCCTTCCTTCCTTCCTTCCTTCCTTCCTTCCTTCTTTCCTTCCTTCCTTCCTTCCTTCCTTCCTTCCTTCCTTCCTTCCATCCTTCCTTCCTTCCGACACTTCCTTCCTTCCTTCCTTCCTTCCTTCCTTCCTTCCTTCCTTCCTTCCTTCCGACACTTCCTTCCTTCCGACACTTCCTTCCTTCCGACACTTCCTTCCTTCCTTCCTTTTTCCTTCCGACACTTCCTTCCTTCCTTCCTTCCTTCCTTCCTTCCTTCCTTCCTTCCTTCCTTCCTTCCTTCCTTCCGACACTTCCTTCCGACACTTCCTTCCGACACTTCCTTCCGACACTTCCTTCCGACACTTCCTTCCTTCAGACACTTCCTTCCTTACGACAGTTCCTTCCTTCCTTCCTTCCTTCCGACACTTCCTTCCTTCCTTCTTCCTTCTTTCTTTCCGTCCTTCCTTCCTTCCTTCCTTCGTTCCTTCCTTCCTTCCTTTCTTCCTTCCTTTTTCCTTCCGACACTTCCTTCCTTCCTTCCTTCCTTCCTTCCTTCCTTCCTTCCTTCCTTCCTTCCTTCCTTCCTTCCTTCCTCCCGACACTTCCTTCCGACACTTCCTTCCGACACTTCCCTCCGACACTTCCTTCCGACACTTCCTTCCTTCCTTCCTTCCGACACTTCCTTCCGAAACTTCCTTCCGACACTTCCTTCCGACTCTTCCTTCCTTCCCCACTTCCTTCCCACACTTCCTTCCTCCCTTTTTTCCGACCCTTACTTCAGTCCGACACTTCCATCCGACACCTTCTGTCGGACACTTCCTTCCATCCTTCCTTCCAACACTTCCTTTTGACACTTCCTTCCTATCTTCCGGCCCTTCCTTCCTTCCTTCTTTCTTTCCGACACTCCCTTCCTTCTGACACTTCCTTCCGACACGTCCTTCCGACACTTCCTTGCGACACTTCCTTCCTTCCTTCCTTCCTTCCTTCCTTCCTTCCTTCCTTCCTTCCTTACGACACTTCCTTCCGTCACTTCCTTCCGACACTTCCTTCCGACACTTCCTTCCAACACTTCCTTCCTTCCCCACTTCCTTCCGACACTTCCTTCCCAAACTTCCTTCCTCCCTTTTTTCCGACACTTACTTCTTTCCGACACTTCCTTCCTTCCGACACTTCCTTCCGACACCTCCTTCCGTCAGACCCTTCCTTCTATCCTTCCTTCCAACATTTCTTTTGACGCTTCCTTCCTATATTCCGGCCCTTCCTTCCTTCATTCCGACACTTCCTTCCTTCCTTCCTTCCTTCCTTCCTTCCTTCCTTCCTTCCTTCCTTCCTTCCTTCCTTCCGACACGTCCTTCCTTCCGACACGTCCTTCCATCACTTCCTTCCTTCCTTCCTTCCTTCCTTCCTTCCTTCCTTCCTTCCTTCCTTCCTTCCTTCCTTCCTTCCTTCCTTTCTTCCTTCCGACACTTCCTTCCGAAACTTCCTTCCGACATTTCCTTCCGACACTTCCTTCCTTCCCCACTTCCTTCCCACAATTCCTTCCTCCCTTTTTTCCGACCCTTACTTCAGTCCGACACTTCCTTCCGACACCTTCTGTCGGACACTTCCTTCCATCCTTCCTTCCAACACTTCCTTTTGACACTTCCTTCCTATCTTCCGGCCCTTCCTTCCTTCCTTCTTTCTTTCCGACACTCCCTTCCTTCCGACACTTCCTTCCGACACGTCCTTCCGACACTTCCTTGCGACACTTCCTTCCTTCCTTCCGACACTTCCTTCCTTCCTTCCTTCCTTCCTTCCTTCCTTCCTTCCTTCCTTCCTTCCTTCCTTCCTTCCTTCCTTCATTCCTTCCTTCCTTCCTTCCTTACGACACTTCCTTCCGTCACTTCCTTCCGACACTTCCTTCCGACACTTCCTTCCAACACTTCCTTCCTTCCCCACTTCCTTCCGACACTTCCTTCCTTCCGACATTTCCTTCCGACACTTCGTTCCTTCCTTCCGACACCTCCTTCCGTCGGACACTTCCTTCCATCCTTCCTTCCAACACTTCCTTTTGACATTTCCTTCCTATCTTCCGGCCCTTCCTTCCTTCCTCCCTTCCTTCCTTCCTTCCTTCCTTCCTTCCTTCCTTCCTTCCTTCCTTCCTTCCTTCCTTCCTTCCGACACTTCATTCCGACACTTCTTTCCGACAGTTCCTTCCGACACTTCCTTCCTTCCTTTTTTCCAAGACTTCCTTCCTTCCGACATTTCCTTCCTTCCGACACTTCCTTCCGACACCTCCTTCCGACACCTCCTTCCGTCGGGCCCTTCCTTCTATCCTTCCTTCCAACACTTCTTTTGACGCTTCCTTCCTATCTTCCGGCCTTCCTTTCTTCATTCCGACACTTCCTTCCGACACTTCCTTCCTTCCTTCCTTCCTTCCTTCCTTCCTTCCTTCCTTCCTTCCTTCCTTCCTTCCTTCCTTCCTTTCTTCATTCCGACACTTCCTTCCGACACTTCCTTCCTTCCTTCCTTCCTTCCTTCCTTCCTTCCTTCCTTCCTTCCTTCCTTCCTTCCTTATTTCTTTCCTTCCTTCCTTCCTTCCTTCCTTCCTTCCTTCCTTCCTTCCTTCCTTCCTTCCTTCCTTCCTTCCTTCCTTCCTTCCTTCCTTCCTTCCTTCCTTTTTTCCTTCCTTTCTTCCTTCCTTCCTTCCTTCCTTCCGACCCTATCTTCCGACACTTCCTTCCGACACTCCCTTCAGACACTTCCTTCCGACATTTCCTTCCGACACTTCGTTTCTTCCTTCAGACACCTCCTTCCGTCGGACACTTCCTTCCATCCTTCCTTCCAACACTTCCTTTTGACATTTCCTTCCTATCTTCCGGTCCTTCCTTCCTTCCTTCCTTCCTTCCTTCCTTCCTTCCTTCCTTCCTTCCTTCCGACACTTCCTTCCGACTCTTCCTTCCGACACTTCCTTCCTTCCTTCCTTCCTTCCTTCCTTCCTTCCTTCCTTCCTTCCTTCCTTCCTTCCTTCCTTCCTTCCTTCCTTCCTTCCTTCCAACACTTCCTTCCGTCACTTCCTTACGACCCTTCCTTCCGACACTTCCTTCCCACACTTCCTTCCTCCCTTTTTTCCGACACTTACTTCCTTCCGACACTTCCTTTCTTCCGACACTTCCTTCCGACACCTCCTTCCGTCGGACCCTTCCTTCTATCCTTCCTTCCAACACTTCTTTTGACGCTTCCTTCCTATCTTCCGGCCCTTCCTTCCTTCATTCCGACACTTCCTTCCTTCCTTCCTTCCTTCCGACACGTCCTTCCTTCCGACACGTCCTTCCATCACTTCCTTCCGACACTTCCTTCTTTCCGACACTTCCTTCCGAAATATCCTTCCGACATTTCCTTTCTTCCTTCCGACCCCTCCTTCTGTCGGACACTTCCTTCCATCCTTCCTTCCAACACTTCCTTTTGACACTTCCTTCCTATCTTCCGGCCCTTCCTTCCTTCCTTCCTTCCTTCCTTCCTTCCTTCCTTCCTTCCTTCCTTCCTTCCTTCCTTCCTTCCCTCCTTCCGACACTTCCTTCCCACACTTTCTTCCCACACTTCCTTCCACCTTTTTTTCCGACACTTACTTCAGTCCGACACTTCCATCCGACACCTTCCGTCGGACACTTCCTTCCATCCTTCCTTCCAAGACTTCCTTTTGACACTTCCTTCCTTCCTTCCTTCCTTCCTTCCTTACTTCCTTCCTTCCTTCCGACACTTCCTTCCTTCCTTCCTTCCTTCCTTGCTCCCTTCCTTCCTTCCTTCCTTCCTTCAGACACTTCTTTCCGACACTTCCTTCCGACACTTCCTTCCTTCCTATTTTCCAACACTTCCTTCCTTCCCACTCTTCCTTCCTTCCGAGACGTCCTTCCGACACGTCCTTCCGACACTTCCTTCCTTCCGACACTTTCTTCCGACACTTCCTTCGGACACTTCCTTCCTTCCGACACTTCCTTCCTTCCTTCCGACACCTCCTTCCGTTGGACACTTCCTTCCATCCTTCCTTCCAACACTTCCTTTTGACAGTTCCTTCCTATCTTCCGGCCCTTCCTTCCTTCCTTCCTTCCTTCCTTCCTTCCTTCGTTCCTTCCGACACTTCCTTCCGACACTTCCTTCCGACATTCCTTCCGACACTTCCTTCTGACACTTCCTTTTGACACTTCCTTCTTTCCTTTTTTCGACAATTACTTCCTTCCTTGCGACACTTCCTTCCTTCCTTCCTTGCGACACTTCCTTCCTTCCGACACCTCCTTCCGACACCTCCTTGCGTTGGACACTTCCTTCCATCCTTCCTTCCAAAACTTCCTTTTTAAACTTCCTTCCTTCCTTCCTTCCTTCCTTCCTTCCTTCCTTCCTTCCTTCCCTCCTTCCTTCCTTCCTTCCTTCCTTCCTTCCTTCCTTCCTTCCTTCCTTCCTTCCTTCCTTCCTTCCTTCCTTCCTTCCTTCCTTCCCTCCTTCCGACACTTCCTTCCCACACTTTCTTCCCACACTTCCTTCCTCCTTTTTTTCCGACACTTACTTCAGTCCGACACTTCCATCCGACACCTTCCGTCGGACACTTCCTTCCATCCTTCCTTCCAAGACTTCCTTTTGACACTTCCTTCCTTCCTTCCTTCCTTCCTTCCTTCCTTCCTTCCTTCCTTCCTTCCTTCTGACACTTCCTTCCTTCCTTCCTTCCTTCCTTGCTCCCTTCCTTCCTTCCTTCCTTCCGACACTTCTTTCCGACACTTCCTTCCGACACTTCCTTCCTTCCTATTTTCCAACACTTCCTTCCCTCCCACACTTCCTTCCTTCCGACACGTCCTTCCGACACGTCCTTCCGACACTTCCTTCCTTCCGACACTTTCTTCCGACACTTCCTTCCGACACTTCCTTCCTTCCGACACTTCCTTCCTTCCTTCCGACACCTCCTTCCGTTGGACACTTCCTTCCATCCTTCCTTCCAACACTTCCTTTTGACACTTCCTTCCTATCTTCCGACCCTTCCTTCCTTCCTTGCTTCCTTCCTTCCTTCCTTCCTTCCTTCCTTCCTTCCTTCCTTCCGACACTTCCTTCCGACACTTCCTTCCGACATTCCTTCCGACACTTCCTGCTGACACTTCCTTTTGACACTTCCTTCTTTCCTTTTTTCGACAATTACTTCCTTCCTTGCGACACTTCCTTCCTTCCTTCCTTCCGACACTTCCTTCCTTCCGACACGTCCTTCCGACACCTCCTTGCGTTGGACACTTCCTTCCATCCTTCCTTCCAAAACTTCCTTTTTAAACTAACTTCCTTCCTTCCTTCCTTCCTTCCTTCCTTCCTTCCTTCCTTCCTTCCTTCCTTCCTTCCTTCCTTCCATCCTTCCTTCATTCCTTCCTTCCGACACTTCCTTCCTTCCTTCCTTCCATCCTTCCTTCATTCCTTCCTTCCCACACTTCCTTCCTTCCTTCCTTCCTTCCTTCCTTCCTTCCTTCCTTCCTTCCTTCCTTCCTTCCTTCCTTCCTTCCTTCCTTCCTTCCTTCCTTCCCTTCTTCCTTCCTTCCTTCCTTCCTTCCGACACTTCCTTCCGTCCGACACTTCCTTCCTTCCTTCCTTCCTTCTTTCCTTCCTTCCTTCCTTCCTTCCTTCCTTCCTTCCTTCCTTCCTTCCTTCCTTCCTTCCTTCCTTCCGACACTTCCTTCCGACACTTCCTTCCGACACTTCCTTCCTTCCGACACTTCCTTCCTTCCTTCCGACACTTCCTTCCTTCCTTCCTTCTTTCCGACACTTCCTTCCTTCAGACACTTCCTTCCTTCCGACAGTTCCTTCCTTCCTTCCTTCCTTCCGACACTTCCTTCCTTCCTTCTTCCTTCCTTCTTTCCTTCCTTCCTTCCTTCCTTCCTTCCTTCCTTCCTTCCTTCCTTCCTTCCTTCCTTCCTTCCGACACTTCCTTCCGACACTTCCTTCCGACACTTCCTTCCGACACTTCCTTCCTTCCTTCCTTCCTTCCTTCCTTCCTTCCTTCCTTCCTTCCTTCCTTCCGACACTTCCTTCCGACACTTCCTTCGAACACTTCCTTCCTTCCGACACTTCCTTCCTTCCTTCCGACACTTCCTTCCTTCCTTCCTTCTTTCCGACACTTCCTTCCTTCAGACACTTCCTTCCTTCCGACAGTTCCTTCCTTCCTTCCTTCCTTCCGACACTTCCTTCCTTCCTTCTTCCTTCCTTCTTTCCTTCCTTCCTTCCTTCCTTCCTTCCTTCCTTCCTTCCTTCCTTCCTTCCTTCCTTCCTTCCTTCCTCCCTTCCTTCCTTCCTTCTTTCCTTCCGACACTTCCTTCCTTCCTTCCTTCCTTCCTTCCTTCCTTCCTTCCTTCCTTCCTTCCTTCCGACACTTCCTTCCGACACTTCCTTCCGACACTTCCTTCCGACACTTCCTTCCGACACTTCCTTCCTTCCTTCCTTCCTTCCTTCCTTCCTTCCTTCCTTCCTTCCTTCCTTCCTTCCTTCCTTCCTTCCTTCCTTCCTTCCTTCCTTCCTTCCTTCCTTTCTTCCTTCCGACACTTCCTTCCGAAACTTCCTTCCGACATTTCCTTCCGACACTTCGTTCCTTCCCCACTTCCCTCCCACACTTCCTTCCTCCCTTTTTTCCGACCCTTACTTCAGTCCGACACTTCCTTCCGACACCTTCTGTCGGACACTTCCTTCCATCCTTCCTTCCAACACTTCCTTTTGACACTTCCTTCCTATCTTCCGGCCCTTCCTTCCTTCCTTCTTTCTTTCCGACACTCCCTTCCTTCCGACACTTCCTTCCGACACGTCCTTCCGACACTTCCTTCCGACACTTCCTTCCTTCCTTCCGACACTTCCTTCCTTCCTTCCTTCCTTCCTTCCTTCCTTCCTTCCTTCCTTCCTTCCTTCCTTCCTTCCTTACGACACTTCCTTCCGTCACTTCCTTCCGACACTTCCTTCCGACACTTCCTTCCAACACTTCCTTCCTTCCCCACTTCCTTCCGACACTTCCTTCCTTCCGACATTTCCTTCCGACACTTCGTTCCTTCCTTCCGACACCTCCTTCCGTCGGACACTTACTTCCATCCTTCCTTCCAACACTTCCTTTTGACATTTCCTTCCTATCTTCCGGCCCTTCCTTCCTTCCTCCCTTCCTTCCTTCCTTCCTTCCTTCCTTCCTTCCTTCCTTCCTTCCTTCCTTCCTTCCTTCCTTCCTTCCGACACTTCATTCCGACACTTCTTTCCAACAGTTCCTTCCGACACTTCCTTCCTTCCTTTTTTCCAAGACTTCCTTCCTTCCGACATTTCCTTCCTTCCGACACTTCCTTCCGACACCTCCTTCCGACACCTCCTTCCGTCGGGCCCTTTCTTCTATCCTTCCTTCCAACACTTCTTTTGACGCTTCCTTCCTATCTTCCGGCCCTTCCTTTCTTCATTCCGACACTTCCTTCCGACACTTCCTTCCTTCCTTCCTTCCTTCCTTCCTTCCTTCCTTCCTTCCTTTCTTCATTCCGACACTTCCTTCCGACACTTCCTTCCTTCCTTCCTTCCTTCCTTCCTTCCTTCCTTCCTTCCTTCCTTCCTTCCTTCCTTCCTTCCTTCCTTCCTTCCTTCCTTCCTTCCTTCCTTCCTTCATTCCTTCCTTCCTTCCTTCCTTCCTTCCTTCCTTCCTTCCTTCCTTTTTTCCTTCCTTTCTTCCTTCCTTCCTTCCTTCCTTCCTTCCGACCCTATCTTCCGACACTTCCTTCCGACACTCCCTTCAGACACTTCCTTCCGACATTTCCTTCCGACACTTCGTTGCTTCCTTCAGACACCTCCTTCCGTCGGACACTTCCTTCCATCCTTCCTTCCAACACTTCCTTTTGACATTTCCTTCCTATCTTCCGGTCCATCCTTCCTTCCTTCCTTCCTTCCTTCCTTCCTTCCTTCCGACACTTCCTTCCGACTCTTCCTTCCGACACTTCCTTCCTTCCTTCCTTCCTTCCTTCCTTCCTTCCTTCCTTCCTTCCTTCCTTCCTTCCTTCCTTCCTTCCTACACTTCCTTCCGTCACTTCCTTACGACCCTTCCTTCCGACACTTCCTTCCGACACTTCCTTCCTTCCCCACTTCCTTCCGACACTTCCTTCCCACACTTCCTTCCTCCCTTTTTTCCGACACTTACTTCCTTCCGACACTTCCTTTCTTCCGACACTTCCTTCCGACACCTCCTTCCGTCGGACCCTTCCTTCTATCCTTCCTTCCAACACTTCTTTTGACGCTTCCTTCCTATCTTCCGGCCCTTCCTTCCTTCATTCCGACACTTCCTTCCTTCCTTCCTTCCGACACGTCCTTCCATCACTTCCTTCCGACACTTCCTTCTTTCCGACACTTCCTTCCGAAATATCCTTCCGACATTTCCTTTCTTCCTTCCGACCCCTCCTTCTGTCGGACACTTCCTTCCATCCTTCCTTCCAACACTTCCTTTTGACACTTCCTTCCTATCTTCCGGCCCTTCCTTCCTTCCTTCCTTCCTTCCTTCCTTCCTTCCTTCCTTCCTTCCTTCCTTCCTTCCTTCCTTCCTTCCTTCCTTCCTTCCTTCCTTCCCTCCTTCCGACACTTCCTTCCCACACTTTCTTCCCACACTTCCTTCCTCCTTTTTTTCCGACACTTACTTCAGTCCGACACTTCCATCCGACACCTTCCGTCGGACACTTCCTTCCATCCTTCCTTCCAAGACTTCCTTTTGTCACTTCCTTCCTTCCTTCCTTCCTTCCTTCCTTCCTTCCTTCCTTCCTTCCTTCCTTCCTTCCTTCCTTCCTTCCTTCCTTCCTTCCTTCCTTCCTTCCTTCCTTCCTTCCTTCCCTCCTTCCGACACTTCCTTCCCACACTTTCTTCCCACACTTCCTTCCTCCTTTTTTTCCGACACTTACTTCAGTCCGACACTTCCATCCGACACCTTCCGTCGGACACTTCCTTCCATCCTTCCTTCCAAGACTTCCTTTTGACACTTCCTTCCTTCCTTCCTTCCTTCCTTCCTTACTTCCTTCCTTCCTTCCGACACTTCCTTACTTCCTTCCTTCCGTCCTTGCTCCCTTCCTTCCTTCCTTCCTTCCTTCAGGCACTTCTTTCCGACACTTCCTTCCGACACTTCCTTCCTTCCTATTTTCCAACACTTCCTTCCTTCCCACTCTTCCTTCCTTCCGACACGTCCTTCCGACACATCCTTCCGACACTTCCTTCCTTCCGACACTTTCTTCCGACATTTCCTTCCGACACTTCCTTCCTTCCGACACTTCCTTCCTTCCTTCCGACACCTCCTTCCGTTGGACACTTCCTTCCATCCTTCCTTCCAACACTTCCTTTTGACACTTCCTTCCTATCTTCCGACCCTTCCTTCCTTCCTTCCTTCCTTCATTCCTTCCTTCCTTCGTTCCTTCCGACACTTCCTTCCGACACTTCCTTCCGACATTCCTTCCGACACTTCCTTGTGACACTTTCTTTTGACACTTCCTTCTTTCCTTTTTTCGACAATTACTTCCTTCCTTGCGACACTTCCTTCCTTCCTTCCTTGCGACACTTCCTTCCTTCCGACACCTCCTTCCAACACCTCCTTGCGTTGGACACTTCCTTCCATCCTTCCTTCCAAAACTTCCTTTTTAAACTAACTTCCTTCCTTCCTTCCTTCCTTCCTTCCTTCCTTCCTTCCTTCCTTCCTTCCTTCCTTCCTTCCTTCCTTCCTTCCTTCCTTCCTTCCTTCCTTCCTTCCTTCCTTCCTTCCCTCCTTCCGACACTTCCTTCCCACACTTTCTTCCCACACTTCCTTCCTCCTTTTTTTCCGACTCTTACTTCAGTCCGACACTTCCATCCGACACCTTCCGTCGGACACTTCCTTCCATCCTTCCTTCCAAGACTTCCTTTTGACCCTTCCTTCCTTCCTTCCTTCCTTCCTTCCTTCCTTCCTTCCTTCCTTCCTTCCTTCCATCCTTCCTTCTGACACTTCCTTCCTTTCTTCTGACACTTCCTTCCTTCCTTCCTTCCTTCCTTGCTCCCTTCCTTCCTTCCTTCCTTCCGACACTTCTTTCCGACACTTCCTTCCGACACTTCCTTCCTTCCTATTTTCCAACACTTCCTTCCTTCCCACACTTCCTTCCTTCCGACACGTCCTTCCGACACGTCCTTCCAACACTTCCTTCCTTCCGACACTTTCTTCCGACACTTCCTTCCGACACTTCCTTCCTTCCGACACTTCCTTCCTTCCTTCCGACACCTCCTTCCGTTGGACACTTCCTTCCATCCTTCCTTCCAACACTTCCTTTTGACACTTCCTTCCTATCTTCCGGCCCTTCCTTCCTTCCTTCCTTCCTTCCTTCCTTCCTTCCTTCGTTCCTTCCGACACTTCCTTCCGACACTTCCTTCCGACATTCCTTCCGACACTTCCTGCTGACACTTCCTTTTGACACTTCCTTCTTTCCTTTTTTCGACAATTACTTCCTTCCTTGCGACACTTCCTTCCTTCCTTCCTTCCGACACTTCCTTCCTTCCGACACGTCCTTCCGACACCTCCTTGCGTTGGACACTTCCTTCCATCCTTCCTTCCAAAACTTCCGTTTTAAACTAACTTCCTTCCTTCTTTCCTTCCTTCCTTCCTTCCTTCCTTCCTTCCTTCCTTCCTTCCTTCCTTCCTTCCTTCCTTCCTTCCTTCCTTCCGACACTTCCTTCCTTCCTTCAGACACTTCCTTCCTTCCTTCCCACACTTCCTTCCTTCCTTCCTTCCTTCCTTCCTTCCTTCCTTCCTTCCTTCCTTCCTTCCTTCCTTCCTTCCTTCCTTCCTTCTTTCCTTCCTTCCGACACTTCCTTCCTTCCGACACTTCCTTCCTTCCTTCCGACACTTCCTTCCTTCCTTCCTTCTTTCCGACACTTCCTTCCTTCAGACACTTCCTTCCTTCCGACAGTTCCTTCCTTCCTTCCTTCCTTCCTTCCTTCCGACACTTCCTTCCTTCCTTCTTCCTTCCTTCTTTCCTTCCTTCCTTCCTTCCTCCCTTCCTTCCTTCCTTCCTTCCTTCCTTCCTTCCTTCCTTCCTTCCTTCCTTCCTTCCTTCTTTCCTTCCGACACTTCCTTCCTTCCTTCCTTCCTTCCTTCCTTCCTTCCTTCCTTCCTTCCTTCCTTCCTTCCGACACTTCCTTCCGACACTTCCTTCCGACACTTCCTTCCGACACTTCCTTCCGACACTTCCTTCCGACACTTCCTTCCGACACTTCCTTCCGACACTTCCTTCCTTCCTTCCTTCCTACCTTCCTTCCTTCCTTCCTTCCTTCCTTCCTTCCTTCCTTCCTTCCCACACTTCCTTCCTCCCTTTTTTCCGACCCTTACTTCAGTCCGACACTTCCTTCCGACACCTTCTGTCGGACACTTCCTTCCATCCTTCCTTCCAACACTTCCTTTTGACACTTCCTTCCTATCTTCCGGCCCTTCCTTCCTTCCTTCTTTCTTTCCGACACTCCCTTCCTTCCGACACTTCATTCCGACACGTCCTTCCGACACTTCCTTGCGACACTTCCTTCCTTCCTTCCTTCCTTCCTTCCTTCCTTCCTTCCTTCCTTCCTTCCTTCCTTCCTTCCTTCCTTCCTTCCTTCCTTCCTTCTTTACGACACTTCCTTCCGTCACTTCCTTCCGACACTTCCTTCCGACACTTCCTTCCAACACTTCCTTCCTTCCCCACTTCCTTCCGACACTTCCTTCCTTCCGACATTTCCTTCCGACACTTCGTTCCTTCCTTCTGACACCTCCTTCCGTCGGACACTTCCTTCCATCCTTCCTTCCAACACTTCCTTTTGACATTTCCTTCCTATCTTCCGGCCCTTCCTTCCTTCCTCCCTCCCTTCCTTCCTTCCTTCCTTCCTTCCTTCCTTCCTTCCTTCCTTCCTTCCTTCCTTCCTTCCTTCCTTCCGACACTTCATTCCGACACTTCTTTCCCACAGTTCCTTCCGACACTTCCTTCCTTCCTTTTTTCCAAGACTTCCTTCCTTCCGACATTTCCTTCCTTCCGACACTTCCTTCCGACACCTCCTTCCGACACCTCCTTCCGTCGGGCCCTTTCTTCTATCCTTCCTTCCAACAATTCTTTTGACGCTTCCTTCCTTCCTTCCTTCCTTCCTTCCTTCCTTCCTTCCTTCCTTCCTTCCTTCCTTCCTTCCTTCCTTCCTTCCTTCCTTCCTTCCTTCCTTCCATCCTTCCTTCCTTTTTTCCTTCCTTTCTTCCTTCCGTCCTTCCTTCCTTCCTTCCGACCCTATCTTCCGACACTTCCTTCCGACACTCCCTTCAGACACTTCCTTCCGACATTTCCTTCCGACACTTCGTTCCTTCCTTCAGACACCTCCTTCCGTCGGACCCTTCCTTCTATCCTTCCTTCCAACACTTCTTTTGACGCTTCCTTCCTATCTTCCGGCCCTTCCTTCCTTCCTTCCTTCCTTCCTTCCTTCCTTCCTTCCTTCCTTCCTTCCTTCCGACACTTCCTTCCTTCCTTCCTTCCTTCCTTCCTTCCTTCCTTCCTTCCTTCCTTCCTTCCGACACTTCCTTCCGACACTTCCTTCCGACACCTCCTTCCGACACCTCCTTCCGTCGGGCCCTTTCTTCTATCCTTCCTTCCAACACTTCTTTTGACGCTTCCTTCCTATCTTCCGGCCCTTCCTTTCTTCATTCCGACACTTCCTTCCGACACTTCCTTCCTTCCTTCCTTCCTTCCTTCCTTCCTTCCTTCCTTCCTTCCTTCCTTCCTTTCTTCATTCCGACACTTCCTTCCGACACTTCCTTCCTTCCTTCCTTCCTTCCTTCCTTCCTTCCTTCCTTCCTTCCTTCCTTCCTTCCTTCCTTCCTTCCTTCCTTCCTTCATTCCTTCCTTCCTTCCTTCCTTCCTTCCTTCCTTCCTTCCTTCCTTTTTTCCTTCCTTTCTTCCTTCCTTCCTTCCTTCCTTCCTTCCGACCCTATCTTCCGACACTTCCTTCCGACACTCCCTTCAGACACTTCCTTCCGACATTTCCTTCCGACACTTCGTTGCTTCCTTCAGACACCTCCTTCCGTCGGACACTTCCTTCCATCCTTCCTTCCAACACTTCCTTTTGACATTTCCTTCCTATCTTCCGGTCCATCCTTCCTTCCTTCCTTCCTTCCTTCCTTCCTTCCTTCCGACACTTCCTTCCGACTCTTCCTTCCGACACTTCCTTCCTTCCTTCCTTCCTTCCTTCCTTCCTTCCTTCCTTCCTTCCTTCCTTCCTTCCTTCCTTCCTTCCTACACTTCCTTCCGTCACTTCCTTACGACCCTTCCTTCCGACACTTCCTTCCGACACTTCCTTCCTTCCCCACTTCCTTCCGACACTTCCTTCCCACACTTCCTTCCTCCCTTTTTTCCGACACTTACTTCCTTCCGACACTTCCTTTCTTCCGACACTTCCTTCCGACACCTCCTTCCGTCGGACCCTTCCTTCTATCCTTCCTTCCAACACTTCTTTTGACGCTTCCTTCCTATCTTCCGGCCCTTCCTTCCTTCATTCCGACACTTCCTTCCTTCCTTCCTTCCGACACGTCCTTCCATCACTTCCTTCCGACACTTCCTTCTTTCCGACACTTCCTTCCGAAATATCCTTCCGACATTTCCTTTCTTCCTTCCGACCCCTCCTTCTGTCGGACACTTCCTTCCATCCTTCCTTCCAACACTTCCTTTTGACACTTCCTTCCTATCTTCCGGCCCTTCCTTCCTTCCTTCCTTCCTTCCTTCCTTCCTTCCTTCCTTCCTTCCTTCCTTCCTTCCTTCCTTCCTTCCTTCCCTCCTTCCGACACTTCCTTCCCACACTTTCTTCCCACACTTCCTTCCTCCTTTTTTTCCGACACTTACTTCAGTCCGACACTTCCATCCGACACCTTCCGTCAGACACTTCCTTCCATCCTTCCTTCCAAGACTTCCTTTTGTCACTTCCTTCCTTCCTTCCTTCCTTCCTTCCTTCCTTCCTTCCTTCCTTCCTTCCTTCCTTCCTTCCTTCCTTCCTTCCTTCCTTCCTTCCTTCCTTCCTTCCCTCCTTCCGACACTTCCTTCCCACACTTTCTTCCCACACTTCCTTCCTCCTTTTTTTCCGACACTTACTTCAGTCCGACACTTCCATCCGACACCTTCCGTCGGACTCTTCCTTCCATCCTTCCTTCCAAGACTTCCTTTTGACACTTCCTTCCTTCCTTCCTTCCTTCCTTCCTTACTTCCTTCCTTCCTTCCGACACTTCCTTACTTCCTTCCTTCCGTCCTTGCTCCCTTCCTTCCTTCCTTCCTTCCTTCAGGCACTTCTTTCCGACACTTCCTTCCGACACTTCCTTCCTTCCTATTTTCCAACACTTCCTTCCTTCCCACTCTTCCTTCCTTCCGACACGTCCTTCCGACACATCCTTCCGACACTTCCTTCCTTCCGACACTTTCTTCCGACATTTCCTTCCGACACTTCCTTCCTTCCGACACTTCCTTCCTTCCTTCCGACACCTCCTTCCGTTGGACACTTCCTTCCATCCTTCCTTCCAACACTTCCTTTTGACACTTCCTTCCTATCTTCCGACCCTTCCTTCCTTCCTTCCTTCCTTCCTTCATTCCTTCCTTCCTTCGTTCCTTCCGACATTTCCTTCCGACACTTCCTTCCGACATTCCTTCCGACACTTCCTTGTGACACTTTCTTTTGACACTTCCTTCTTTCCTTTTTTCGACAATTACTTCCTTCCTTGCGACACTTCCTTCCTTCCTTCCTTGCGACACTTCCTTCCTTCCGACACCTCCTTCCAACACCTCCTTGCGCTGGACACTTCCTTCCATCCTTCCTTCCAAAACTTCCTTTTTAAACTAACTTCCTTCCTTCCTTCCTTCCTTCCTTCCTTCCTTCCTTCCTTCCTTCCTTCCTTCCTTCCTTCCTTCCTTCCTTCCTTCCTTCCCTCCTTCCGACACTTCCTTCCCACACTTTCTTCCCACACTTCCTTCCTCCTTTTTTTCCGACTCTTACTTCAGTCCGACACTTCCATCCGACACCTTCCGTCGGACACTTCCTTCCATCCTTCCTTCCAAGACTTCCTTTTGACCCTTCCTTCCTTCCTTCCTTCCTTCCTTCCTTCCTTCCTTCCTTCCTTCCTTCCTTCCTTCCTTCCTTCCTTCCATCCTTCCTTCTGACACTTCCTTCCTTTCTTCTGACACTTCCTTCCTTCCTTCCTTCCTTCCTTGCTCCCTTCCTTCCTTCCTTCCTTCCGACACTTCTTTCCGACACTTCCTTCCGACACTTCCTTCCTTCCTATTTTCCAACACTTCCTTCCTTCCCACACTTCCTTCCTTCCGACACGTCCTTCCGACACGTCCTTCCAACACTTCCTTCCTTCCGACACTTTCTTCCGACACTTCCTTCCGACACTTCCTTCCTTCCGACACTTCCTTCCTTCCTTCCGACACCTCCTTCCGTTGGACACTTCCTTCCATCCTTCCTTCCAACACTTCCTTTTGACACTTCCTTCCTATCTTCCGGCCCTTCCTTCCTTCCTTCCTTCCTTCCTTCCTTCCTTCCTTCGTTCCTTCCGACACTTCCTTCCGACACTTCCTTCCGACATTCCTTCCGACACTTCCTGCTGACACTTCCTTTTGACACTTCCTTCTTTCCTTTTTTCGACAATTACTTCCTTCCTTGCGACACTTCCTTCCTTCCTTCCTTCCGACACTTCCTTCCTTCCGACACGTCCTTCCGACACCTCCTTGCGTTGGACACTTCCTTCCATCCTTCCTTCCAAAACTTCCGTTTTAAACTAACTTCCTTCCTTCTTTCCTTCCTTCCTTCCTTCCTTCCTTCCTTCCTTCCTTCCTTCCTTCCTTCCTTCCTTCCGACACTTCCTTCCTTCCTTCAGACACTTCCTTCCTTCCTTCCCACACTTCCTTCCTTCCTTCCTTCCTTCCTTCCTTCCTTCCTTCCTTCCTTCCTTCCTTCCTTCTTTCCTTCCTTCCGACACTTCCTTCCTTCCGACACTTCCTTCCTTCCTTCCGACACTTCCTTCCTTCCTTCCTTCTTTCCGACACTTCCTTCCTTCAGACACTTCCTTCCTTCCGACAGTTCCTTCCTTCCTTCCTTCCTTCCTTCCTTCCTTCCGACACTTCCTTCCTTCCTTCTTCCTTCCTTCTTTCCTTCCTTCCTTCCTTCCTCCCTTCCTTCCTTCCTTCCTTCCTTCCTTCCTTCCTTCCTTCCTTCCTTCCTTCCTTCCTTCCTTCCTTCTTTCCTTCCGACACTTCCTTCCTTCCTTCCTTCCTTCCTTCCTTCCTTCCTTCCTTCCTTCCTTCCTTCCTTCCTTCCGACACTTCCTTCCGACACTTCCTTCCGACACTTCCTTCCGACACTTCCTTCCGACACTTCCTTCCGACACTTCCTTCCGACACTTCCTTCCGACACTTCCTTCCTTCCTTCCTTCCTACCTTCCTTCCTTCCTTCCTTCCTTCCTTCCTTCCTTCCTTCCCACACTTCCTTCCTCCCTTTTTTCCGACCCTTACTTCAGTCCGACACTTCCTTCCGACACCTTCTGTCGGACACTTCCTTCCATCCTTCCTTCCAACACTTCCTTTTGACACTTCCTTCCTATCTTCCGGCCCTTCCTTCCTTCCTTCTTTCTTTCCGACACTCCCTTCCTTCCGACACTTCATTCCGACACGTCCTTCCGACACTTCCTTGCGACACTTCCTTCCTTCCTTCCTTCCTTCCTTCCTTCCTTCCTTCCTTCCTTCCTTCCTTCCTTCCTTCCTTCCTTCCTTCCTTCCTTCCTTCCTTCTTTACGACACTTCCTTCCGTCACTTCCTTCCGACACTTCCTTCCGACACTTCCTTCCAACACTTCCTTCCGACACTTCCTTCCTTCCGACATTTCCTTCCGACACTTCGTTCCTTCCTTCCGACACCTCCTTCCGTCGGACACTTCCTTCCATCCTTCCTTCCAACACTTCCTTTTGACATTTCCTTCCTATCTTCCGGCCCTTCCTTCCTTCCTCCCTCCCTTCCTTCCTTCCTTCCTTCCTTCCTTCCTTCCTTCCTTCCTTCCTTCCTTCCTTCCTTCCTTCCTTCCTTCCTTCCGACACTTCATTCCGACACTTCTTTCCCACAGTTCCTTCCGACACTTCCTTCCTTCCTTTTTTCCAAGACTTCCTTCCTTCCGACATTTCCTTCCTTCCGACACTTCCTTCCGACACCTCCTTCCGACACCTCCTTCCGTCGGGCCCTTTCTTCTATCCTTCCTTCCAACAATTCTTTTGACGCTTCCTTCCTTCCTTCCTTCCTTCCTTCCTTCCTTCCTTCCTTCCTTCCTTCCTTCCTTCCTTCCTTCCTTCCTTCCTTCCTTCCTTCCTTTCTTCATTCCGACACTTCCTTCCTTCCTTCCTTCCATCCTTCCTTCCTTTTTTCCTTCCTTTCTTCCTTCCGTCCTTCCTTCCTTCCTTCCGACCCTATCTTCCGACACTTCCTTCCGACACTCCCTTCAGACACTTCCTTCCGACATTTCCTTCCGACACTTCGTTCCTTCCTTCAGACACCTCCTTCCGTCGGACCCTTCCTTCTATCCTTCCTTCCAACACTTCTTTTGACGCTTCCTTCCTATCTTCCGGCCCTTCCTTCCTTCATTCCGACACTTCCTTCCTTCCTTCCTTCCGACACGTCCTTCCTTCCGACACGTCCTTCCATCACTTCCTTCCGACACTTCCTTCTTTCCGACACTTCCTTCCGAAATATCCTTCCGACATTTACTTTCTTCCTTCCGACCCCTCCTTCTGTCGGACACTTCCTTCCATCCTTCCTTCCAACACTTCCTTTTGACACTTCCTTCCTATCTTCCGGCCCTTGCTTCCTTCCTTCCTTCCTTCCTTCCTTCCTTCCTTCCGACACTTCTTTCCGACACTTTCTTCCGACACTTCCTTCCGACATTCCTTCCTTCCTTCCTTCCGACACTTCCTTCCGACACTTCCTTCCTTTCTTCCTTCCTTCCTTCCTTCCTTCCTTCCTTCCTTCCTTCCTTCCTTCCGACACTTCCTTCCGTCCGACACTTCCTTCCTTCCTTCCTTCCTTCTTTCCTTCCTTCCTTCCTTCCTTCCTTCCTTCCTTCCTTCCTTCCTTCCTTCCTTCCTTCCTTCCTTCCTTCCGACACTTCCTTCCTTCCGACACTTCCTTCCTTCCTTCCGACACTTCCTTCCTTCCTTCCTTCTTTCCGACACTTCCTTCCTTCAGACACTTCCTTCCTTCCGACAGTTCCTTCCTTCCTTCCTTCCTTCCTTCCGACACTTCCTTCCTTCCTTCTTCCTTCCCTCTTTCCTTCCTTCCTTCCTTCCTTCCTTCCTTCCTTCCTTCCTTCCTTCCTTCCTTCCTTCCTTCCTTCCTTCCTTCTTTCCTTCCGACACTTCCTTCCTTCCTTCCTTCCTTCCTTCCTTCCTTCCTTCCTTCCTTCCTTCCTTCCTTCCTTCCTTCCTTCCGACACTTCCTTCCGACACTTCATTCCGACACTTCTTTCCCACAGTTCCTTCCGACACTTCCTTCCTTCCTTTTTTCCAAGACTTCCTTCCTTCCGACATTTCCTTCCTTCTGACACTTCCTTCCGACAACTCCTTCCGACACCTCCTTCCGTCGGGCCCTTTCTTCTATCCTTCCTTCCAACACTTCTTTTGACGCTTCCTTCCTATCTTCCGGCCCTTCCTTTCTTCATTCCGACACTTCCTTCCTTCCTTCCTTCCTTCCTTCCTTCCTTCCTTCCTTCCTTCCTTCCTTCCTTCCTTCCTTCCTTCCTTCCTTCCTTCCTTCCTTCCTTCCTTCCTTCCTTCCTTCCTTCCTTTTTTCCTTCCTTTCTTCCTTCCTTCCTTCCTTCCTTCCGACCCTATCTTCCGACACTTCCTTCCGACACTCCCTTCAGACACTTCCTTCCGACATTTCCTTCCGACACTTCGTTCCTTCCTTCAGACACCTCCTTCCGTCGGACACTTCCTTCCATCCTTCCTTCCAACACTTCCTTTTGACATTTCCTTCCTATCTTCCGGTCCTTCCTTCCTTCCTTCCTTCCTTCCTTCCTTCCTTCCTTCCTTCCTTCCTTCCTTCCTTCCTTCCTTCCTTCCTTCCGACACTTCCTTCCGACACTTCCTTGCGACTCTTCCTTCCGACACTTCCTTCCTTCCTTCCTTCCTTCCTTCCTTCCTTCCTTCCTTCCTACACTTCCTTCCTTCCTTCCAACACTTCCTTCCGTCACTTCCTTACGACCCTTCCTTCCGACACTTCCTTCCGACACTTCCTTCCTTCCCCACTTCCTTCCGACACTTCCTTCCCACACTTCCTTCCTCCCTTTTTTCCGACACTTACTTCCTTCCGACACTTCCTTTCTTCCGACACTTCCTTCCGACACCTCCTTCCGTCGGACCCTTCCTTCTATCCTTCCTTCCAACACTTCTTTTGACGCTTCCTTCCTATCTTCCGGCCCTTCCTTCCTTCATTCCGACACTTCCTTCCTTCCTTCCTTCCGACACGTCCTTCCTTCCGACACGTCCTTCCATCACTTCCTTCCGACACTTCCTTCTTTCCGACACTTCCTTCCGAAATATCCTTCCGACATTTCCTTTCTTCCTTCCGACCCCTCCTTCTGTCGGACACTTCCTTCCATCCTTCCTTCCAACACTTCCTTTTGACACTTCCTTCCTATCTTCCGGCCCTTCCTTCCTTCCTTCCTTCCTTCCTTCCTTCCTTCCTTCCGACACTTCTTTCCGACAATTTCTTCCGACACTTCCTTCCGACATTCCTTCCTTCCTTTTTTCCAACACTTCCTTCCTTCCTTCCTTCCTTCCTTCCTTCCTTCCTTCCTTCCTTCCTTCCTTCCTTCCTTCCTTCCTTCCTTCCTTCCTTCCTTCTTTCCTTCCTTCCTTCCTTCCTTCCTTCCTTCCTTCCTTCCTTCCGACACTTCCTTCCGACACTTCCTTCCGACACTTCCTTCCGACACTTCCTTCTTTCCGACACTTCCTTCCCACACTTCCTTCCCACACTTCCTTCCCACACTTCCTTCCCACACTTCCTTCCCAAACTTCCTTCCTCACTTTTTTCCGACACTTACTTCCTTCCGACACATCCTTCCTTCCGGCACTTCTTTCCGACACCGCCTTCCGTCGGACCCTTCCTTCCATCCTTCTTCCAACACTTCCTTTTGACACTTCCTTCGTATCTTCCGGCCCTTCCTTCCTTCCTTCCTTCCGACACTTCCTTCCTTCCTTCCTTCCTTCCTTCCTTCCTTCATTCCTTCCTTCCTTCCTTCCTTCCTTCCTTCCTTCCGACTCTTCCTTCCTTCTGACACTTCTATCCGACACTTCCTTCCGACATTTCCTTCCTTCCTTCCTTCCTTACTTCCTTCCTTCCTTCCGACACGTCCTTCCTTCCGACACGTCCTTCCGACACGTCCCTTCCGACACTTCCTTCCTTCCGACACTTTCTTCCGACACTTCCTTCCGACACTTCCGTCAGACACTTCCTTCCGACATTTCCTTCCGACACTTCGTTCCTTCCTTCCAACACCTCCTTCCGTCGGACACTTCCTTCCATCCTTCCTTCCAACACTTCCTTTTGACATTTCCTTCCTATCTTCCGGCCCTTCCTTCCTTCCTTCTTCCTTCCTTCCTTCCTTCCTTCCTTCCTTCCTTCCTTCCTTCCTTCCTTCCTTCCTTCCTTCCGACACTTCCTTCCTTCCTTCCTTCCTTCCTTCCTTCCTTCCTTCCTTCCTTCCTTCCTTCCTTCCGACACTTCCTTCCGTCCGACACTTCCTTCCTTCCTTCCTTCCTTCCTTCTTTTCTTCCTTCCTTCTTTTCTTCCTTCCTTCCTTCCTTCCTTCCTTCCTTCCTTCCTTCCTTCCTTCTCCGACACTTCCTTCCTTCCTTCCTTCCTTCCTTCCTTCCTTCCTTCCTTCCTTCCTTCCTTCCGACACTTCCTTCCTTCCGACACTTCCTTCCTTCCTTCCTTTTTCCTTCCGACACTTCCTTCCTTCCTTCCTTCCTTCCTTCCTTCCTTCCTTCCTTCCGACACTTCCTTCCGACACTTCCTTCCGACACTTCCTTCCGACACTTCCTTCCGACACTTCCTTCCTTCAGACACTTCCTTCCTTACGACAGTTCCTTCCTTCCTTCCTTCCTTCCTTCCGACACTTCCTTCCTTCCTTCTTCCTTCTTTCTTTCCGTCCTTCCTTCCTTCCTTCCTTCGTTCCTTCCTTCCTTCCTTTCTTCCTTCCTTTTTCCTTCCGACACTTCCTTCCTTCCTTCCTTCCTTCCTTCCTTCCTTCCTTCCTTCCTTCCTTCCTTCCTTCCTTCCTTCCTTCCTTCCTTCCTTCCTCCCGACACTTCCTTCCGACACTTCCTTCCGACACTTCCCTCCGACACTTCCTTCCGACACTTCCTTCCTTCCTTCCTTCCGACACTTCCTTCCGAAACTTCCTTCCGACACTTCCTTCCGACTCTTCCTTCCTTCCCCACTTCCTTCCCACACTTCCTTCCTCCCTTTTTTCCGACCCTTACTTCAGTCCGACACTTCCATCCGACACCTTCTGTCGGACACTTCCTTCCATCCTTCCTTCCAACACTTCCTTTTGACACTTCCTTCCTATCTTCCGGCCCTTCCTTCCTTCCTTCTTTCTTTCCGACACTCCCTTCCTTCTGACACTTCCTTCCGACACGTCCTTGCGACACTTCCTTGCGACACTTCCTTCCTTCCTTCCTTCCTTCCTTCCTTCCTTCCTTCCTTCCTTCCTTCCTTCCTTCCTTCCTTCCTTCCTTCCTTACGACACTTCCCTTCCGTCACTTCCTTCCGACACTTCCTTCCGACACTTCCTTCCAACACTTCCTTCCTTCCCCACTTCCTTCCGACACTTCCTTCCCACACTTCCTTCCTCCCTTTTTTTCCGACACTTACTTCTTTCCGACACTTCCTTCCTTCCGACACTTCCTTCCGACACCTCCTTCCGTCAGACCCTTCCTTCTATCCTTCCTTCCAACACTTCTTTTGACGCTTCCTTCCTATATTCCGGCCCTTCCTTCCTTCATTCCGACACTTCCTTCCTTCCTTCCTTCCTTCCTTCCTTCCTTCCTTCCTTCCTTCCTTCCTTCCTTCCTTCCTTCCGACACGTCCTTCCTTCCGACACGTCCTTCCATCACTTCCTTCCGACACTTCCTTCCTTCCGACACTTCCTTCCTTCCTTCATTCCGACACTTCCTTCCTTCCGACACGTCCTTCCGACACCTCCTTGCGTTGGACAATCCTTCCTTCCTTCCTTCCTTCCTTCCTTCCTTCCTTCCGACACTTCCGACACTTCCGACACTTCCGACACTTGCGACACTTCCCTCCTTCCTTCTTCCTTCCTTCCTTCCTTCCTTCTGTCCTTCCTTCCTTCCTTCATTCTTTCCTTCCGTCCTTCCTTCCGACACTTCCTTCCATCATTCCTTCCGACACTTCCTTCCTTCCTTCCTTCCTTCCTTCCTTCCTTCCTTCCTTCCTTCCTTCCTTCCTTCCTTCCTTCCGACACTTCCTTCTGACACTTCCTTCCTTCCTTCCTTCCTTCCTTCCTTCCTTCCTTCCTTCCTACCTACCTACCTACCTACCTACCTATCTTCCGACACTTCCTTCCTTCCTTCCTTCCTTCCCACACTTCCTTCCTTCCTTCCTTCCTTCCTTCCTTCCTTCCTTCCTTCCGACGCTTCCTTCCGACGCTTCCTTCCGACACTTCCTTCCTTCCTTCCGACACTTCCTTCCGACACTTCCTTCTTTCCGACACTTCCTTCCGACAATTCCTTCCGACACTTCCTTCCGACATTTCCTTCCGACAGTTCCTTTCTTCATTCCGACACCTCCTTCTGTCGGAAACTTCCTTCCATACTTCCTTCCAACACTTCCTTTTGAGACTTCCTTCCTATCTTCTGGCCCTTCCTTCCTTCCTTCCTTCCTTCCTTCCTTCCTTCCTTCCTTCCGACACTTCCTTCCGACACTTCCTTCCGACACTTCCTTCCGACACTTCCTTCCTTCCTTCCGACACTTCCTTCCGACACTTCCTTCCGACACTTCCTTCCTTCCTTCCTTCCTTCCTTCCTTCCTTCCTTCCTTCCTTCCTCTTCCTTCCTTCCTTCCTTCCGACACTTCCTTCCTTCCTTCCGACACTTCCTTCCTTCCTTCCGACACTTCCTTCCGACATTTCCTTCATTCCCCACTCCCTTCCCACACTTTCTTCCCACACTTCCTTCCTCCTTTTTTTCCGACACTTACTTCAGTCCGACACTTCCATCCGACACCTTAGGACTACCCGTCGACACTTCATTCCATCCTTCCTTCCAAGACTTCCTTTTGACACTTCCTTCCTTCCTTCCTTCCTTCCTTCCTTCCTTCCTTCCTTCCTTCCTTCCGACCCTTCCTTCCTTCCTTCCTTCCTTCCTTCCTTGCTCCCTTCCTTCCTTACTTCCTTCCGACACTTCTTTCCGACACTTCCTTCCGACACTTCCTTCCTTCCTATTTTCCAACACTTCCTTCCTTCCCACACTTCCTTCCTTCCGACACTTCCTTCCGACACTTCCTTCCTTCCGACACTTCCTTCCTTCCTTCCGACACCTCCTTCCGTTGGACACTTCCTTCCATCCTTCCTTCCAACACTTCCTTTTGACACTTCCTTCCTATCTTCCGGCCCTTCCTTCCGTCCTTCCTTCCTTCCTTCCTTCCTTCCTTCGTTCCTTCCGACACTTCCTTCCGACACTTCCTTCCGACACTTCCTTCCGACACTTCCTTCTGACACTTCCTTTTGACACTTCCTTCTTTCCTTTTTTCGACAATTACTTCCTTCCTTGCGACACTTCCTTCCTTCCTTCCTTCCGACACTTCCTTCCTTCCGACACGTCCTTCCGACACCTCCTTGCATTGGACACTTCCTTCCATGCTTCCTTCCAAAACTTCCTTTTTAAACTAACTTCCTTCCATCCTTCCTTCCTTCCTTCCTTCCTTCCTTCCTTCCTTCCTTCCTTCCTTCCTTCCTTCTTTCATTCCTTCCTTCCGACACTTCCTTCCTTCCTTCCGACACTTCCTTCCTTCCTTCCGACACATCCTTCCTTCCTTCCTTCCTTCCTTCCTTCCTTCCTTCCTTCCTTCCTTCCTTCACGCCTTCCGACACTTCCTTCCTTCCTTCCTTCCTTCCTTCCTTCCTTCCTTCCTTCCTTCCTTCCGACACTTCCTTCCGACACTTCCTTCCGACACTTCCTTCCTTCCTTCCTTCCTTCCTTCCTTCCTTCCTTCCTTCCTTCCTTCCGACACTTCCTTCCTTCCTTCCTTCCTTCCGACACTTCCTTCCTTCAGACACTTCCTTCCTTCCGACAGTTCCTTCCTTCCTTCCTTCCTTCCGACACTTCCTTCCTTCCTTCTTCCTTCCTTATTTGCGTCCTTCCTTCCTTCCTTCCTTCCTTCCTTCCTTCCTTCCTTCCTTCCTTCCTTTTTTTCCTTCCGACACTTCCTTCCTTCCTTCCTTCCTTCCTTCCTTCCTTCCTTCCTTGCTCCCTTCCTTCCTTACTTCCTTCCGACACTTCTTTCCGACACTTCCTTCCGACACTTCCTTCCTTCCTATTTTCCAACACTTCCTTCCTTCCCACACTTCCTTCCTTCCGACACTTCCTTCCGACACTTCCTTCCTTCCGACACTTCCTTCCTTCCTTCCGACACCTCCTTCCGTTGGACACTTCCTTCCATCCTTCCTTCCAACACTTCCTTTTGACACTTCCTTCCTATCTTCCGGCCCTTCCTTCCG
>JAYKTQ010000174.1:47500-79115 GCA_036010785.1 Ammospiza maritima maritima
TCCTTCCTTCCTTCCTTCCTTCCTTCCTTCCTTCCTTCCTTCCTTCCTTCCTTCCTTCCTTCCTTCCTTCCGACACTTCCTTCCTTCCTTCCTTTTTCCTTCGACACTTCCTTCCTTCCTTCCTTCCTTCCTTCCTTCCTTCCTTCCTTCCTTCCTTCCTTCCGACACTTCCTTCCGACACTTCCTTCCGACACTTCTTTCCGACACTTCCTTCCGACACTTCCTTCCTTCAGACACTTCCTTCCTTACGACAGTTCCTTCCTTCCTTCCTTCCTTCCGACACTTCCTTCCTTCCTTCTTCCTTCTTTCTTTCCGTCCTTCCTTCCTTCCTTCCTTCGTTCCTTCCTTCCTTCCTTTCTTCCTTCCTTTTCCTTCCGACCCTTCCTTCCTTCCTTCCTTCCTTCCTTCCTTCCTTCCTTCCTTCCTTCCTTCCTTCCTTCCTTCCTTCCTTCCTTCCTCCCGACACTTCCTTCCGACACTTCCTTCCGACACTTCCCTCCGACACTTCCTTCCGACACTTCCTTCCTTCCTTCCTTCCGACACTTCCTTCCGAAACTTCTTCCGACACTTCCTTCCGACTCTTCCTTCCTTCCCCACTTCCTTCCCACACTTCCTTCCTCCCTTTTTTCCGACCCTTACTTCAGTCCGACACTTCCATCCGACACCTTCTGTCGGACACTTCCTTCCATCCTTCCTTCCAACACTTCCTTTGACACTTCCTTCCTATCTTCCGGCCCTTCCTTCCTTCCTTCTTTCTTTCCGACACTCCCTTCCTTCTGACACTTCCTTCCGACACGTCCTTGCGACACTTCCTTGCGACACTTCCTTCCTTCCTTCCTTCCTTCCTTCCTTCCTTCCTTCCTTCCTTCCTTCCTTCCTTCCTTCCTTCCTTACGACACTTCCTTCCGTCACTTCCTTCCGACACTTCCTTCCGACACTTCCTTCCAACACTTCCTTCCTTCCCCACTTCCTTCCGACACTTCCTTCCCACACTTCCTTCCTCCCTTTTTTTTCCGACACTTACTTCTTTCCGACACTTCCTTCCTTCCGACACTTCCTTCCGACACCTCCTTCTGTCAGACCCTTCCTTCTATCCTTCCTTCCAACACTTCTTTTGACGCTTCCTTCCTATATTCCGGCCCTTCCTTCCTTCATTCCGACACTTCCTTCCTTCCTTCCTTCCTTCCTTCCTTCCTTCCTTCCTTCCTTCCTTCCTTCCTTCCTTCCTTCCTTCCGACACGTCCTTCCTTCCGACACGTCCTTCCATCACTTCCTTCCGACACTTCCTTCCTTCCGACACTTCCTTCCTTCCTTCATTCCGACACTTCCTTCCTTCCGACACGTCCTTCCGACACCTCCTTGCGTTGGACAATCCTTCCTTCCTTCCTTCCTTCCTTCCTTCCTTCCGACACTTCCGACACTTCCGACACTTCCGACACTTCCGACACTTGCGACACTTCCCTCCTTCCTTCTTCCTTCCTTCCTTCCTTCCTTCTGTCCTTCCTTCCTTCCTTCATTCTTTCCTTCCTTCCTTCCTTCCTTCCGACACTTCCTTCCATCATTCCTTCCGACACTTCCTTCCTTCCTTCCTTCCTTCCTTCCTTCCTTCCTTCCTTCCTTCCTTCCTTCCTTCCGACACTTCCTTCTGACACTTCCTTCCTTCCTTCCTTCCTTCCTTCCTTCCTTCCTTCCTTCCTTCCTTCCTTCCTTCCTACCTACCTACCTTCCGACACTTCCTTCCTTCCTTCCTTCCTTCCCACACTTCCTTCCTTCCTTCCTTCCTTCCTTCCTTCCTTCCTTCCTTCCGACGCTTCCTTCCGACGCTTCCTTCCGACACTTCCTTCCTTCCTTCCGACACTTCCTTCCGACACTTCCTTCTTTCCGACACTTCCTTCCGACAATTCCTTCCGACACTTCCTTCCGACATTTCCTTCCGACAGTTCCTTTCTTCATTCCGACACCTCCTTCTGTCGGAAACTTCCTTCCATACTTCCTTCCAACACTTCCTTTTGAGACTTCCTTCCTATCTTCTGGCCCTTCCTTCCTTCCTTCCTTCCTTCCTTCCTTCCTTCCTTCCTTCCTTCCTTCCTTCCTTCCTTCCTTCCTTCCTTCCGACACTTCTTTCCGACACTTCCCTCTGACACTTCCTTTTGACACTTCCTTCCTTCCTTCCTTCCTTCCGACACTTCCTTCCTTCCGACACGTCCTTCCGACACCTCCTTGCGTTGGAAATCCTTCCTTCCTTCCTTCCTTCCTTCCTTCCTTCCTTCCTTCCTTCCTTCCTTCCTTCCTTCCTTCCTTCCTTCCTTCCTTCCTTCCAACACTTCCTTCCGACACTTCCTTCCGACACTTCCTTCCGACACTTCCTTCCTTCCTTCCGACACTTCCTTCCGACACTTCCTTCCGACACTTCCTTCCGACACTTCCTTCCGACATTTCCTTCCTTCCTTCCTTCCTTCCTTCCTTCCTTCCTTCCTTCCTTCCTTCCTTCCTTCCTTCCTTCCTTCCGACACTTCCTTCCTTCCTTCCGACACTTCCTTCCTTTCTTCCGACACTTCCTTCCGACATTTCCTTCATTCCCCACTCCCTTCCCACACTTTCTTCCCACACTTCCTTCCTCCTTTTTTTCCGACACTTACTTCAGTCCGACACTTCCATCCGACACCTTCCGTCGGACACTTCCTTCCATCCTTCCTTCCAAGACTTCCTTTTGACACTTCCTTCCTTCCTTCCTTCCTTCCTTCCTTCCTTCCTTCCTTCCTTCCTTCCTTCCTTCCGACCCTTCCTTCCTTCCTTCCTTCCTTCCTTCCTTGCTCGCTTCCTTCCTTACTTCCTTCCGACACTTCTTTCCGACACTTCCTTCCGACACTTCCTTCCTTCCTATTTTCCAACACTTCCTTCCTTCCCACACTTCCTTCCTTCCGACACTTCCTTCCGACACTTCCTTCCTTCCGACACTTCCTTCCTTCCTTCCGACACCTCCTTCCGTTGGACACTTCCTTCCATCCTTCCTTCCAACACTTCCTTTTGACACTTCCTTCCTATCTTCCGGCCCTTCCTTCCGTCCTTCCTTCCTTCCTTCCTTCCTTCCTTCGTTCCTTCCGACACTTCCTTCCGACACTTCCTTCCGACACTTCCTTCCGACACTTCCTTCTGACACTTCCTTTTGACACTTCCTTCTTTCCTTTTTTCGACAATTACTTCCTTCCTTGCGACACTTCCTTCCTTCCTTCCTTCCGACACTTCCTTCCTTCCGACACGTCCTTCCGACACCTCCTTGCGTTGGACACTTCCTTCCATGCTTCCTTCAAAAACTTCCTTTTTAAACTAACTTCCTTCCATCCTTCCTTCCTTCCTTCCTTCCTTCCTTCCTTCCTTCCTTCCTTCATTCCTTCCTTCCGACACTTCCTTCCTTCCTTCCGACACTTCCTTCCTTCCTTCCGACACTTCCTTCCTTCCTTCCGACACATCCATCCTTCCTTCCTTCCTTCCTTCCTTCCTTCCTTCCTTCCTTCCTTCCTTCCCGCCTTCCGACACTTCCTTCCTTCCTTCCTTCCTTCCTTCCTTCCTTCCTTCCTTCCTTCCTTCCTTCCTTCCTTCCGACACTTCCTTCCGACACTTCCTTCCGACACTTCCTTCCTTCCTTCCTTCCTTCCTTCCTTCCTTCCTTCCTTCCTTCCGACACTTCCTTCCTTCCTTCCTTCCTTCCGACACTTCCTTCCTTCAGACACTTCCTTCCTTCCGACAGTTCCTTCCTTCCTTCCTTCCTTCCGACACTTCCTTCCTTCCTTCTTCCTTCCTTATTTCCGTCCTTCCTTCCTTCCTTCCTTCCTTCCTTCCTTCCTTCCTTCCTTTTTTCCTTCCCACACTTCCTTCCTTCCTTCCTTCCTTCCTTCCTTCCTTCCTTCCTTCCTTCCTTCCTTCCTTCCTTCCTTCCTTCCGACACTTCCTTCCGACACTTCCTTCCGACATTCCTTCCGACACTTCCTTCTGACACTTCCTTTTGACACTTCCTTCTTTCCTTTTTTCGACAATTACTTCCTTCCTTGCGACACTTCCTTCCTTCCTTCCTTCCTTCCTTCCTTCCTTCCTTCCTTCCTTCCTTCCTTCCTTCCTTCCGACACTTCGTTCCGACACTTCCTTCCGACACTTCCTTCCGTCCGACACTTCCTTCCTTCCTTCCTTCCTTCCTTCCTTCCTTCCTTCCTTCCTTCCTTCCTTCCTTCCTTCCTTCCTTCCTTCCTTCTTTCCTTCCTTCCTTCCTTCCTTCCTTCCTTCCTTCCTTCCTTCCTTCCTTCCTTCCTTCCTTCCGACACTTCCTTCCTTCCTTCCTTTCCTTCCTTCTTTCCGACACTTCCTTCCTTCAGACACTTCCTTCCTTCCGACAGTTCCTTCCTTCCTTCCTTCCTTCCGACTCTTCCTTCCTTCCTTCTTCCTTCCTTCTTTAAGTCCTTCCTTCCTTCCTTCCTTCCTTCCTTCCGACACTTCCTTCCTTCCGACACTTCCTTCCGAAACTTCCTTTTGACACTTCCTTCTTTCCTTTTTTCGACAATTACTTCCTTCCTTGCGACACTTCCTTCCTTCCTTCCTTCCGACACTTCCTTCCTTCCGACACGTCCTTCCGACACCTCCTTGCGTTGGACACTTCCTTCCATCCTTCCTTCCAAAACATCCTTTTTAAACTAACTTCCTTCCTTCCTTCCCCACTTCCTTCCACACTTCCTTCCTCCCTTTTTTCCGACCCTTACTTCAGTCCGACACTTCCTTCCGACACCTTCTGTCGGACACTTCCTTCCATCCTTCCTTCCAACACTTCCTTTTGACACTTCCTTCCTATCTTCCGGCCCTTCCTTCCTTCCTTCTTTCTTTCCGACACTCCCTTCCTTCCGACACTTCCTTCGACACGTCCTTCCGACACTTCCTTGCGACACTTCCTTCCTTCCTTCCGACACTTCCTTCCTTCCTTCCTTCCTTCCTTCCTTCCTTCCTTCCTTCCTTCCTTCCTTCCGACACTTCCTTCCGACACTTCCTTCCGACACTTCCTTCCGACACTTCCTTCCTTCCTTCCTTCCTTCCTTCCTTCCTTCCTTCCGACACTTCCTTCCGACACTTCCTTCCTTCCGACACTTCCTTCCTTCCTTCCGACACTTCCTTCCTTCCTTCCTTCTTTCCGACACTTCCTTCCTTCAGACACTTCCTTCCTTCCGACAGTTCCTTCCTTCCTTCCTTCCTTCCGACACTTCCTTCCTTCCTTCTTCCTTCCTTCTTTCCTTCCTTCCTTCCTTCCTTCCTTCCTTCCTTCCTTCCTTCCTTCCTTCCTTCCTTCCTTCCTTCCTCCCTTCCTTCCTTCCTTCTTTCCTTCCGACACTTCCTTCCTTCCTTCCTTCCTTCCTTCCTTCCTTCCTTCCTTCCTTCCTTCCTTCCTTCCTTCCTTCCGACACTTCCTTCCGACACTTCCTTCCGACACTTCCTTCCGACACTTCCTTCCTTCCTTCCTACCTTCCTTCCTTCCTTCCTTCCTTCCTTCCTTCCTTCCTTCCTTCCTTCCTTCCTTTCTTCCTTCCGACACTTCCTTCCGAAACTTCCTTCCGACATTTCCTTCCGACACTTCGTTCCCTTCCCAACTTCCTTCCCACACTTCCTTCCTCCCTTTTTTCCGACCCTTACTTCAGTCCGACACTTCCTTCCGACACCTTCTGTCGGACACTTCCTTCCATCCTTCCTTCCAACACTTCCTTTTGACACTTCCTTCCTATCTTCCGGCCCTTCCTTCCTTCCTTCTTTCTTTCCGACACTCCCTTCCTTCCGACACTTCCTTCCTTCCTTCCTTCCTTCCTTCCTTCCTTCCTTCCTTCCTTCCTTCCTTCCTTCCTTCCTTCCTTCCTTACGACACTTCCTTCCGTCACTTCCTTCCGACACTTCCTTCCGACACTTCCTTCCAACACTTCCTTCCTTCCCCACTTCCTTCCGACACTTCCTTCCTTCCGACATTTCCTTCCGACACTTCGTTCCTTCCTTCCTTCCGACACCTCCTTCCGTCGGACACTTCCTTCCATCCTTCCTTCCAACACTTCCTTTTGACATTTCCTTCCTATCTTCCGGCCCTCCCTTCCTTCCTTCCTTCCTTCCTTCCTTCCTTCCTTCCTTCCTTCCTTCCGACACTTCATTCCGACACTTCTTTCCAACAGTTCCTTCCGACACTTCCTTCCTTCCTTTTTTCCAAGACTTCCTTCCTTCCGACATTTCCTTCCTTCCGACACTTCCTTCCGACACCTCCTTCCGACACCTCCTTCCGTCGGGCCCTTTCTTCTATCCTTCCTTCCAACACTTCTTTTGACGCTTCCTTCCTATCTTCCGGCCCTTCATTTCTTCATTCCGACACTTCCTTCCGACACTTCCTTCCTTCCTTCCTTCCTTCCTTCCTTCCTTCCTTCTTCCTTCCTTCCTTCCTTCCTTCCTTCCTTCCTTCCTTCCTTCCTTCCTTCCTTCCTTCCTTCCTTCCTTCCTTTTTTCCTTCCTTTCTTCCTTCCTTCCTTCCTTCCTTCCTTCCGACCCCTATCTTCCGACACTTCCTTCCGACACTCCCTTCAGACACTTCCTTCCGACATTTCCTTCCGACATTTCGTTGCTTCCTTCAGACACCTCCTTCCGTCGGACACTTCCTTCCATCCTTCCTTCCAACACTTCCTTTTGACATTTCCTTCCTATCTTCCGGTCCTTCCTTCCTTCCTTCCTTCCTTCCTTCCTTCCTTCCTTCCTTCCTTCCTTCCTTCCGACACTTCCTTCCGACTCTTCCTTCCGACACTTCCTTCCTTCCTTCCTTCCTTCCTTCCTTCCTTCCTTCCTTCCTTCCTTCCTTCCTTCCTTCCTTCCAACACTTCCTTCCGTCACTTCCTTACGACCCTTCCTTCCGACACTTCCTTCCGACACTTCCTTCCTTCCCCACTTCCTTCCGACACTTCCTTCCCACACTTCCTTCCTCCCTTTTTTCCGACACTTACTTCTTCCGACACTTCCTTTCTTCCGACACTTCCTTCCGACACCTCCTTCCGTCGGACCCTTCCTTCTATCCTTCCTTCCAACACTTCTTTTGACGCTTCCTTCCTATCTTCCGGCCCTTCCTTCCTTCATTCCGACACTTCCTTCCTTCCTTCCTTCCGACACGTCCTTCCTTCCGACACGTCCTTCCATCACTTCCTTCCGACACTTCCTTCTTTCCGACACTTCTTCCGAAATATCCTTCCGACATTTCCTTTCTTCCTTCCGACCCCTCCTTCTGTCGGACACTTCCTTCCATCCTTCCTTCCAACACTTCCTTTGACACTTCCTTCCTATCTTTCCGGCCCTTCCTTCCTTCCTTCCTTCCTTCCTTCCTTCCTTCCTTCCTTCCTTCCTTCCTTCCTTCCTTCCTTCCTTCCTTCCTTCCCTCCTTCCGACACTTCCCTTCCCACACTTTCTTCCCACACTTCCTTCCTCCTTTTTTTCCGACACTTACTTCAGTCTGACACTTCCATCCGACACCTTCCGTCGGACACTTCCTTCCATCCTTCCTTCCAAGACTTCCTTTTGACACTTCCTTCCTTCCTTCCTTCCTTCCTTCCTTACTTCCTTCCTTCCTTCCGACACTTCCTTCCTTCCTTCCTTCCTTCCTTGCTCCCTTCCTTCCTTCCTTCCTTCCTTCAGACACTTCTTTCCGACACTTCCTTCCGACACTTCCTTCCTTCCTATTTTCAACACTTCCTTCCTTCCCACTCTTCCTTCCTTCCGAGACGTCCTTCCGACACGTCCTTCCGACACTTCCTTCCTTCCGACACTTTCTTCCGACACTTCCTTCGGACACTTCCTTCCTTCCGACACTTCCTTCCTTCCTTCCGACACCTCCTTCCGTTGGACACTTCCTTCCATCCTTCCTTCCAACACTTCCTTTTGACACTTCCTTCCTATCTTCCGGCCCTTCCTTCCTTCCTTCCTTCCTTCCTTCCTTCCTTCGTTCCTTCCGACACTTCCTTCCGACACTTCCTTCCGACATTCCTTCCGACACTTCCTTCTGACACTTCCTTTTGACACTTCCTTCTTTCCTTTTTTCGACAATTACTTCCTTCCTTGCGACACTTCCTTCCTTCCTTCCTTGCGACACTTCCTTCCTTCCGACACCTCCTTCCGACACCTCCTTGCGTTGGACACTTCCTTCAGTCCTTCCTTCCAAAACTTCCTTTTTAAACTAACTTCCTTCCTTCCTTCCTTCCTTCCTTCCTTCCTTCCTTCCTTCCTTCCTTCCGACACTTCCTTCCTTCCTTCCGACACTTCCTTCCTTCCTTCCCACACTTCCTTCCTTCCTTCCTTCCTTCCTTCCTTCCTTCCTTCCTTCCGACACTTCCTTCCTTCCTTTCCTTCCTTCCTTTCCTTCCTTCCTTCCTTCCTTCCTTCCTTCCTTCCTTCCTTCCTTCCTTCCTTCCTTCCTTCCTTCCTTCCTTCCTTCCTCCTTCCTTCCTTCCTTCCTTCCCTCCTTCCGACACTTCCTTCCCACACTTTCTTCCCACACTTCCTTCCTCCTTTTTTTCCGACACTTACTTCAGTCCGACACTTCCATCCGACACCTTCCGTCGGACACTTCCTTCCATCCTTCCTTTCCAAGACTTCCTTTTGACACTTCCTTCCTTCCTTCCTTCCTTCCTTCCTTACTTCCTTCCTTCCTTCCGACACTTCCTTACTTCCTTCCTTCCTTCCTTGCTCCCTTCCTTCCTTCCTTCCTTCAGGCACTTCTTTCCGACACTTCTTCCGACACTTCCTTCCTTCCTATTTTCCAACACTTCCTTCCTTCCCACTCTTCCTTCCTTCCGACACGTCCTTCCGACACGTCCTTCCGACACTTCCTTCCTTCCGACACTTTCTTCCGACATTTCCTTCCGACACTTCCTTCCTTCCGACACTTCCTTCCTTCCTTCCGACACCTCCTTCCGTTGGACACTTCCTTCCATCCTTCCTTCCAACACTTCCTTTTGACACTTCCTTCCTATCTTCCGGCCCTTCCTTCCTTCCTTCCTTCCTTCCTTCCTTCCTTCCTTCGTTCCTTCCGACACTTCCTTCCGACACTTCCTTCCGACATTCCTTCC
The DNA here is from genome assembly GCA_036010785.1 of Ammospiza maritima maritima. NCBI lineage: Eukaryota > Metazoa > Chordata > Aves > Passeriformes > Passerellidae > Ammospiza > Ammospiza maritima. The sequence continues at coordinate 56,614 of JAYKTQ010000174.1, forward strand.
GACACTTCCTTGTGACACTTTCTTTTGACACATCCTTCTTTCCTTTTTTCGACAATTACTTCCTTCCTTGCGACACTTCCTTCCTTCCTTCCTTGCGACACTTCCTTCCTTCCGACACCTCCTTCCAACACCTCCTTGCGTTGGACACTTCCTTCCATCCTTCCTTCCAAAACTTCCTTTTTAAACTAACTTCCTTCCTTCCTTCCTTCACTTCCTTCCTTCCTTCCTTCCTTCCTTCCTTCCTTCCCTCCTTCCGACACTTCCTTCCCACACTTTCTTCCCACACTTCCTTCCTCCTTTTTTTCCGACACTTACTTCAGTCCGACACTTCCATCCGACACCTTCCGTCGGACACTTCCCCTTCCCCCTCCTTCCATCCTTCCTTCCAAGACTTCCTTTTGACCCTTCCTTCCTTCCTTCCTTCCTTCCTTCCTTCCTTCCTTCCTTCCTTCCTTCCTTCCTTCCTTCCCTTCCTTCCTTCTGACACTTCCTTCCTTTCTTCTGACACTTCCTTCCTTCCTTCCTTCCTTCCTTGCTCCCTTCCTTCCTTCCTTCCTTCCGACACTTCTTTCCGACACTTCCTTCCGACACTTCCTTCCTTCCTATTTTCCAACATTTCCTTCCTTCCCACACTTCCTTCCTTCCGACACGTCCTTACCGACACGTCCTTCCGACACTTCCTTCTTCGACACTTTCTTCCGACACTTCCTTCCGACACTTCCTTCCTTCCGACACTTCCTTCCTTCCTTCCGACACCTCCTTCCGTTGGACACTTCCTTCCATCCTTCCTTCCAACACTTCCTTTTGACACTTCCTTCCTATCTTCCGGCCCTTCCTTCCTTCCTTCCTTCCTTCCTTCCTTCCTTCCTTCGTTCCTTCCGACACTTCCTTCGACACTTCCTTCCGACATTCCTTCCGAAACTTCCTGCTGACACTTCCTTTTGACACTTCCTTCTTTCCTTTTTTCGACAATTACTTCCTTCCTTGCGACACTTCCTTCCTTCCTTCCTTCCGACACTTCCTTCCTTCCGACACGTCCTTCCGACACCTCCTTGCGTTGGACACTTCCTTCCATCCTTCCTTCCAAAACTTCCGTTTTAAACTAACTTCCTTCCTTCTTTCCTTCCTTCCTTCCTTCCTTCCTTCCTTCCTTCCTTCCTTCCTTCCTTCCTTCCTTCCTTCCTTCCTTCCTTCCGACACTTCCTTCCTTCCTTCAGACACTTCCTTCCTTCCTTCCCACACTTCCTCCTTCCTTCCCTTCCTTCCTTCCTTCCTTCCTTCCTTCCTTCCTTCCTTCCTTCCTTCCTTCCTTCTTTCCTTCCTTCCGACACTTCCTTCCTTCCGACACTTCCTTCCTTCCTTCCGACACTTCCTTCCTTCCTTCCTTCTTTCCGACACTTCCTTCCTTCAGACACTTCCTTCCTTCCGACAGTTTCCTTCCTTCCTTCCTTCCTTCCTTCCTTCCTTCCTTCCTTCCTTCTTCCTTCCTTCTTTCCTTCCTTCCTTCCTTCCTTCCTTCCTCCTTCCTTCCTTCCTTCCTTCCTTCCTTCCTTCCTTCCTTCTTCTTTCTTCCGACACTTCCTTCCTTCCTTCCTTCCTTCCTTCCTTCCTTCCTTCCTTCCTTCCTTCCTTCCTTCCTTCCTTCCTTCCGACACTTCCTTCCGACACTTCCTTCCGACACTTCCTTCCGACACTTCCTTCCGACACTTCTTCCGACACTTCCTTCCTTCCTTCCTTCCTTCCTTCCTTCCTTCCTTCCTTCCTTCCTTCCTTCCTTCCTTCCTTCCTTCCTTCCCACACTTCCTTCCTCCCTTTTTTCCGACCCTTACTTCAGTCCGACACTTCCTTCCGACACCTTCTGTCGGACACTTCCTTCCATCCTTCCTTCCAACACTTCCTTTTGACACTTCCTTCCTATCTTCCGGCCTTCCTTCCTTCCTTCTTTCTTTCCGACACTCCCTTCCTTCCGACACTTCCTTCCGACACGTCCTTCCGACACTTCCTTGCGACACTTCCTTCCTTCCTTCCTTCCTTCCTTCCTTCCTTCCTTCCTTACGACACTTCCTTCGTCACTTCCTTCCGACACTTCCTTCCGACACTTCCTTCAACACTTCCTTCCTTCCCCACTTCCTTCCCACACTTCCTTCCTTCCGACATTTCCTTCCGACACTTCGTTCCTTCCTTCCGACACCTCCTTCCGTCGGACACTTCCTTCCATCCTTCCTTCCAACACTTCCTTTTGACATTTCCTTCCTATCTTCGGCCCTTCCTTCCTTCCTCCCTTCCTTCCTTCCTTCCTTCCTTCCTTCCTTCCTTCCTTCCTTCCTTCCTTCCTTCCTTCCTTCCTTCCTTCCTTCCTTCCTTCCGACACTTCATTCCGACACTTCTTTCCCACAGTTCCTTCGACACTTCCTTCCTTCCTTTTTTCCAAGACTTCCTTCCTTCCGACATTTCCTTCCTTCCGACACTTCCTTCCGACACCTCCTTCCGACACCTCCTTCCGTCGGGCCCTTTCTTCTATCCTTCCTTCCAACACTTCTTTTGACGCTTCCTTCCTATCTTCCGGCCCTTCCTTTCTTCATTCCGACACTTCCTTCCTTCCTTCCTTCCTTCCTTCCTTCCTTCCTTCCTTCCTTCCTTCCTTCCTTCCTTCCTTCCTTCCTTCCTTCCTTCTTCCTTCCTTCCTTCCTTTTTTCCTTCCTTTCTTCCTTCCGTCCTTCCTTCCTTCCTTCCGACCCTATCTTCCGACACTTCCTTCCGACACTCCCTTCAGACACTTCCTTCCGACATTTCCTTCCGACACTTCGTTCCTTCCTTCAGACACCTCCTTCCGTCGGACCCTTCCTTCTATCCTTCCTTCCAACACTTCTTTTGACGCTTCCTTCCTATCTTCCGGCCCTTCCTTCCTTCATTCCGACACTTCCTTCCTTCCTTCCTTCCGACACGTCATTCCTTCCGACACGTCCTTCCATCACTTCCTTCCGACACTTCCTTCTTTCCGACACTTCCTTCCGAAATATCCTTCCGACATTTCCTTTCTTCCTTCCGACCCCTCCTTCTGTCGGACACTTCCTTCCATCCTTCCTTCCAACACTTCCTTTTGACACTTCCTTCCTATCTTCCGGCCCTTCCTTCCTTCCTTCCTTCCTTCCTTCCTTCCTTCCTTCCGACACTTCTTTCCGACACTTTCTTCCGACACTTCCTTCCGACATTCCTTCCTTCCTTCCTTCCTTCCGACACTTCCTTCCGACACTTCCTTCCTTTCTTCCTTCCTTCCTTCCTTCCTTCCTTCCTTCCTTCCTTCCTTCCTTCCTTCCTTCCTTCCGACACTTCCTTCCGTCCGACACTTCCTTCTTTCCTTCCTTCCTTCTTTCCTTCCTTCCTTCCTTCCTTCCTTCCTTCCTTCCTTCCTTCCTTCCTTCCTTCCTTCCTTCCTTCCGACACTTCCTTCCTTCCGACACTTCCTTCCTTCCTTCCGACACTTCCTTCCTTCCTTCCTTCTTTCCGACACTTCCTTCCTTCAGACACTTCCTTCCTTCCGACAGTTCCTTCCTTCCTTCCTTCCTTCCTTCCGACACTTCCTTCCTTCCTTCTTCCTTCCTTCTTTCCTTCCTTCCTTCCTTCCTTCCTTCCTTCCTTCCTTCCTTCCTTCCTTCCTTCCTTCCTTCCTTCCTTCCTTCCTTCCTTCCTTCCTTCCTTCCTTCCTTCCTTCCTTCTTTCCTTCCGACACTTCCTTCCTTCCTTCCTTCCTTCCTTCCTTCCTTCCTTGCTTCCTTCCTTCCTTCCTTCCTTCCTTCCTTCCTTCCGACACTTCCTTCCGACACTTCCTTCCGACACTTCCTTCCTACCTTCCTTCCTTCCTTCCTTCCTTCCTTCCTTCCTTCCTTCCTTCCGACACTTCCTTCCGAAACTTCCTTCCGACATTTCCTTCCGACACTTCCTTCCTTCCCCACTTCCTTCCCACACTTCCTTCCTCCCTTTTTTCCGACCCTTACTTCAGTCCGACACTTCCTTCCGACACCTTCTGTCGGACACTTCCTTCCATCCTTCCTTCCAACACTTCCTTTTGACACTTCCTTCCTATCTTCCGGCCCTTCCTTCCTTCCTTCTTTCTTTCCGACACTCCCTTCCTTCCGACACTTCCTTCCGACACGTCCTTCCGACACTTCCTTGCGACACTTCCTTCCTTCCTTCCGACACTTCCTTCCTTCCTTCCTTCCTTCCTTCCTTCCTTCCTTCCTTCCTTCCTTCCTTCCTTCCTTCCTTCCTTCCTTCCTTCCTTCCTTCCTTACGACACTTCCTTCCGTCACTTCCTTCCGACACTTCCTTCCGACACTTCCTTCCAACACTTCCTTCCTTCCCCACTTCCTTCCCACACTTCCTTCCTTCCGACATTTCCTTCCGACACTTCGTTCCTTCCTTCCGACACCTCCTTCCGTCGGACACTTCCTTCCATCCTTCCTTCCAACACTTCCTTTTGACATTTCCTTCCTATCTTCCGGCCCTTCCTTCCTTCCTCCCTTCCTTCCTTCCTTCTTTCCTTCCTTCCTTCCTTCCTTCCTTCCTTCCTTCCTTCCTTCCTTCCTTCCTTCCTTCCTTCCTTCCTTCCTTCCGACACTTCATTCCGACACTTCTTTCCCACAGTTCCTTCCGACACTTCCTTCCTTCCTTTTTTCCAAGACTTCCTTCCTTCCGACATTTCCTTCCTTCCGACACTTCCTTCCGACAACTCCTTCCGACACCTTCTGTCGGACACTTCCTTCCATCCTTCCTTCCAACACTTCCTTTTGACACTTCCTTCCTATCTTCCGGCCCTTCCTTCCTTCCTTCTTTCTTTCCGACACTCCCTTCCTTGCGACACTTCCTTCCGACACGTCCTTCCGACACTTCCTTCCGACACTTCCTTCCTTCCTTCCGACACTTCCTTCCTTCCTTCCTTCCTTCCTTCCTTCCTTCCTTCCTTCCTTCCTTCCTTCCTTCCTTCCTTACGACACTTCCTTCCGTCACTTCCTTCCGACACTTCCTTCCGACACTTCCTTCCAACACTTCCTTCCTTCCCCACTTCCTTCCCACACTTCCTTCCTTCCGACATTTCCTTCCGACACTTCGTTCCTTCCTTCCGACACCTCCTTCCGTCGGACACTTCCTTCCATCCTTCCTTCCAACATTTCCTTTTGACATTTCCTTCCTATCTTCCGGCCCTTCCTTCCTTCCTCCCTTCCTTCCTTCCTTCCTTCCTTCCTTCCTTCCTTCCTTCCTTCCTTCCTTCCTTCCTTCCTTCCTTCCTTCCTTCCTTCCTTCCGACACTTCATTCCGACACTTCATTCCGACACTTCTTTCCCACAGTTCCTTCCGACACTTCCTTCCTTCCTTTTTTCCAAGAATTCCTTCCTTCCGACATTTCCTTCCTTCCGACACTTCCTTCCGACAACTCCTTCCGACACCTCCTTCCGTCGGGCCCTTTCTTCTATCCTTCCTTCCAACACTTCTTTTGACGCTTCCTTCCTATCTTCGGCCCTTCCTTTCTTCATTCCCACACTTCCTTCCTTCCTTCCTTCCTTCCTTCCTTCCTTCCTTCCTTCCTTCCTTCCTTCCTTCCTTCCTTCCTTCCTTCCTTCCTTCCTTCCTTCCTTCCTTCCTTCCTTCCTTCCTTCCTTTTTTCCTTCCTTTCTTCCTTCCTTCCTTCCTTCCTTCCGACCCTATCTTCCGACACTTCCTTCCGACACTCCCTTCAGACACTTCCTTCCGACATTTCCTTCCGACACTTCGTTCCTTCCTTCAGACACCTCCTTCCGTCGGACACTTCCTTCCATCCTTCCTTCCAACACTTCCTTTTGACATTTCCTTCCTATCTTCCGGCCCTTCCTTCCTTCCTTCCTTCCTTCCTTCCTTCCGACACTTCCTTCCGACACTTCCTTGCGACTCTTCCTTCCGACACTTCCTTCCTTCCTTCCTTCCTTCCTTCCTTCCTTCCTTCCTACACTTCCTTCCTTCCTTCCAACACTTCCTTCCGTCACTTCCTTACGACCCTTCCTTCCGACACTTCCTTCCGACACTTCCTTCCTTCCCCACTTCCTTCCGACACTTCCTTCCCACACTTCCTTCCTCCCTTTTTTCCGACACTTACTTCCTTCCGACACTTCCTTTCTTCCGACACTTCCTTCCGACACCTCCTTCCGTCGGACCCTTCCTTCTATCCTTCCTTCCAACACTTCTTTTGACGCTTCCTTCCTATCTTCCGGCCCTTCCTTCCTTCATTCCGACACTTCCTTCCTTCCTTCCTTCCGACACGTCCTTCCTTCCGACACGTCCTTCCATCACTTCCTTCCGACACTTCCTTCTTTCCAACACTTCCTTCCGAAATATCCTTCCGACATTTCCTTTCTTCCTTCCGACCCCTCCTTCTGTCGGACACTTCCTTCCATCCTTCCTTCCAACACTTCCTTTTGACACTTCCTTCCTATCTTCCGGCCCTTCCTTCCTTCCTTCCTTCCTTCCTTCCTTCCTTCCTTCCGACACTTCTTTCCGACAATTTCTTCCGACACTTCCTTCCGACATTCCTTCCTTCCTTTTTTCCAACACTTCCTTCCTTCCTTCCTTCCTTCCTTCCTTCCTTCCTTCCTTCCTTCCTTCCTTCCTTCCTTCCTTCCTTCCTTCCTTCCTTCCTTCCTTCCTTCCTTCTTTCCTTCCTTCCTTCCATCCTTCCTTCCTTCCTTCCGACACTTCCTTCCGACACTTCCTTCCGACACTTCCTTCCGACACTTCCTTCCGACACTTCCTTCTTTCCGACACTTCCTTCCCACACTTCCTTCCCACACTTCCTTCCCACACTTCCTTCCCAAACTTCCTTCCTCACTTTTTTCCGACACTTACTTCCTTCCGACACTTCCTTCCTTCCGGCACTTCTTTCCGACACCGCCTTCCGTCGGACCCTTCCTTCCATCCTTCTTCCAACACTTCCTTTTGACACTTCCTTCGTATCTTCCGGCCCTTCCTTCCTTCCTTCCTTCCTTCCGACACTTCCTTCCTTCCTTCCTTCCTTCCTTCCTTCCTTCCTTCCGACACTTCCTTCCGACACTTCCTTCCTTCCTTCCTTCCTTCCTTCCTTCCTTCCTTCCTTCCTTCCTTCCTTCCTTCCGACTCTTCCTTCCTTCTGACACTTCTATCCGACACTTCCTTCCGACATTTCCTTCCTTCCTTCCTTCCTTACTTCCTTCCTTCCTTCCGACACGTCCTTCCTTCCGACACGTCCTTCCGACACGTCCTTCCGACACTTCCTTCCTTCCGACACTTTCTTCCGACACTTCCTTCCGACACTTCCGTCAGACACTTCCTTCCGACATTTCCTTCCGACACTTCGTTCCTTCCTTCCAACACCTCCTTCCGTCGGACACTTCCTTCCATCCTTCCTTCCAACACTTCCTTTTGACATTTCCTTCCTATCTTCCGGCCCTTCCTTCCTTCTTCCTTCCTTCCTTCCTTCCTTCCTTCCTTCCTTCCTTCCTTCCTTCCTTCCTTCCTTCCTTCCTTCCTTCCTTCCTTCCTTCCTTCCTTCCTTCCGACACTTCCTTCCTTCCTTCCTTCCTTCCTTCCTTCCTTCCTTCCTTCCTTCCTTCCTTCCTTCCTTCCTTCCTTCCGACACTTCCTTCCGTCCGACACTTCCTTCCTTCCTTCCTTCCTTCCTTCTTTCCTTCCTTCCTTCCTTCCTTCCTTCCTTCCTTCCTTCCTTCCTTCCTTCCGACACTTCCTTCCTTCCTTCCGACACTTCCTTCCTTCCTTCCTTCTTTCCGACACTTCCTTCCTTCAGACACTTCCTTCCTTCCGACAGTTCCTTCCTTCCTTCCTTCCTTCCTTCCTTCCTTCCTTCCTTCCTTCCTTCCTTCCTTCCTTCCTTCCGACACTTCCTTCCTTCCTTCTTCCTTCCTTCTTTCCTTCCTTCTTTCCTTCCTTCCTTCCTTCCTTCCTTCCTTCCTTCCTTCCTTCCTTCCTTCCTTCCTTCCTTCCGACACTTCCTTCCGACACTTCCTTCCGACACTTCCTTCCGACACTTCCTTCCGACACTTCCTTCCGACACTTCCTTCCTTCCTTCCTTCCTTCCTTCCTTCCTTCCTTCCTTCCTTCCTTCCTTCCTTCCTTCCTTCCTTCCTTCCGACACTTCCTTCCTTCCTTCCTTCCGACACTTCCTTCCTTCCTTCCTTCCGACACTTCCTTCCTTCCTTCCATCCTTCCTTCCGACACTTCCTTCCGACACTTCCTTCCGACACTTCCTTCCGACACTTCCTTCCGACACTTCCTTCCTTCCTTCCTTCCTTCCTTCCTTCCTTCCTTCCTTCCTTCCTTCCTTCCTTCCTTCCTTCCTTCCTTCCGACACTTCCTTCCGAAACTTCCTTCCGACACTTCCTTCCGACACTTCCTTCCTTCCCCACTTCCTTCCCACACTTCCTTCCTCCCTTTTTTCCGACCCTTACTTCAGTCCGACACTTCCTTCCGACACCTTCTGTCGGACACTTCCTTCCATCCTTCCTTCCAACACTTCCTTTTGACACTTCCTTCCTATCTTCCGGCCCTTCCTTCCTTCCTTCTTTCTTTCCGACACTCCCTTCCTTCCGACACTTCCTTCCGACACGTCCTTCCGACACTTCCTTGCGACACTTCCTTCCTTCCTTCCGACACTTCCTTCCTTCCTTCCTTCCTTCCTTCCTTCCTTCCTTCCTTCCTTCCTTCCTTCCTTCCTTCCTTCCTTCCTTCCTTCCTTCCGACACTTCATTCCGACACTTCTTTCCGACAGTTCCTTCCGACACTTCCTTCCTTCCTTTTTTCCAGGACTTCCTTCCTTCCGACATTTCCTTCCTTCCGACACTTCCTTCCGACACCTCCTTCCGACACCTCCTTCCGTCGGGCCCTTTCTTCTATCCTTCCTTCCAACACTTCTTTTGACGCTTCCTTCCTATCTTCCGGCCCTTCCTTTCTTCATTCCGACACTTCCTTCCTTCCTTCCTTCCTTCCTTCCTTCCTTCCTTCCTTCCTTCCTTCCTTCCTTCCTTCCTTCCTTCCTTCCTTCCTTCCTTCCTTCCTTCCTTCCTTCCTTCCTTCCTTCCTTCCTTCTTTTTTTCCTTCCTTTCTTCCTTCCTTCCTTCCTTCCTTCCTTCCGACCCTATCTTCCGACACTTCCTTCCGACACTCCCTTCAGACACTTCCTTCCGACATTTCCTTCCGACACTTCGTTCCTTCCTTCAGACACCTCCTTCCGTCGGACACTTCCTTCCATCCTTCCTTCCAACACTTCCTTTTGACATTTCCTTCCTATCTTCCGGCCCTTCCTTCCTTCCTTCCTTCCTTCCTTCCTTCCTTCCTTCCTTCCTTCCTTCCGACACTTCTTTCCGACACTTTCTTCCGACACTTCCTTCCGACATTCCTTCCTTCCTTTTTTCCAACACTTCCTTCCTTCCGACACTTCCTTCCTTCCTTCTTCCTTCCTTCTTTCCGTCCTTCCTTCCTTCCTTCCTTCCTTCCTTTCTTCCTTCCTTCTTTCCTTCCGACACTTCCTTCCTTCCTTCCTTCCTTCCTTCCTTCCTTCCTTCCTTCCTTCCTTCCTTCCTTCCTTCCTTCCTTCCGACACTTCCTTCCGACACTTCCTTCCGACACTTCCTTCCTTCCTTCCTTCCTTCCTTCCTTCCTTCCTTCCTTCCTTCCTTCCTTCCGACACTTCCTTCCGACACTTCCTTCCGACACTTCCTTCCAACACTTCCTTCCCACACTTCCTTCCCACATTTCCTTCCCACACTTCCTTCCCACACTTCCTTCCCAAACTTCCTTCCTCACTTTTTTCCTACACTTACTTCCTTCCGACACTTCCTTCCTTCCGGCACTTCTTTCCGACACCGCCTTCCGTCGGACCCTTCCTTCCATCCTTCTTCCAACATTTCCTTTTGACACTTCCTTCGTATCTTCCGGCCCTTCCTTCCTTCCTTCCTTCCTTCCTTCCTTCCTTCCTTCCGACACTTCCTTCCTTCCTTCCTTCCTTCCTTCCTTCCTTCCTTCCTTCCTTCCTTCCTTCCTTCCTTCCTTCCGACACTTCCTTCCGACACTTCCTTCCTTCTGACACTTCTATCCGACACTTCCTTCCGACATTTCCTTCCTTCCTTCCTTCCTTCCTTCCTTCCATCCTTCCTTCCGACACGTCCTTCCTTCCGACACGTTCTTCCGACACGTCCTTCCGACACTTCCTTCCTTCCGACACTTTCTTCCGACACTTCCTTCCGACACTTCCTTCAGACACTTCCTTCCGACATTTCCTTCCTTCCTTCCTTCCTTCCTTCCTTCCTTCCTTCCTTCCTTCCTTCCTTCCCTCCTTCCGACACTTCCTTCCGACACTTCCTTCCGTCACTTCCTTCCGACACTTTCTTCCGACACTTCCTTCCGACAATTCCTTCCTTCCCCAATTCCTTCCGACACTTCCTTCCTTCCTTCCGACACATCCTTCCTTCCTTCCTTCCTTCCTTCCTTCCTTCCTTCCTTCCTTCCTTCCTTCCTTCCTTCCTTCCTTCCTTCCGACACTTCCTTCCGACACTTCCTTCCGACACTTCCTTCCGACACTTCCTTCCAACACTTCCTTCCTTCAGACACTTCCTTCCTTCCGACAGTTCCTTCCTTCCTTCCTTCCTTCCTTCCTTCCTTCCTTCCTTCCTTCCTTCCTTCCTTCCTTCCTTCCTTCCGACACTTCCTTCCTTCTTCCTTCCTTCCTTCCTTCCTTCCTTCCTTCCTTCCTTCCTTCCTTCTTTCCTTCCTTCCTTCCTTCCTTCCTTCCTTCCTTCCTTCCTTCCGACACTTCCTTCCTTCCTTCCTTCCTTCCTTCCTTCCTTCCTTCCTTCCTTCCTTCCTTCCGACACTTCCTTCCTTCCGACACTTCCTTCCTTCCTTCCTTTTTCCTTCCGACACTTCCTTCCTTCCTTCCTTCCTTCCGACACTTCCTTCCTTCCTTCCTTCCGACACTTCCTTCCGACACTTCCTTCCGACACTTCCTTCCGACACTTCCTTCCGACACTTCCTTCCTTCAGACACTTCCTTCCTTACGACAGTTCCTTCCTTCCTTCCTTCCTTCTGACACTTCCTTCCTTCCTTCTTCCTTCTTTCTTTCCGTCCTTCCTTCCTTCCTTCCTTCCTTCGTTCCTTCCTTCCTTCCTTTCTTCCTTCCTTTTTCCTTCCGACACTTCCTTCCTTCCTTCCTTCCTTCCTTCCTTCCTTCCTTCCTTCCTTCCTTCCTTCCTTCCTTCCTTCCTTCCTTCCTTCCTTCCTCCCGACACTTCCTTCCGACACTTCCTTCCGACACTTCCCTCCGACACTTCCTTCCGACACTTCCTTCCTTCCTTCCTTCCGACACTTCCTTCCGAAACTTCCTTCCGACACTTCCTTCCGACTCTTCCTTCCTTCCCCACTTCCTTCCCACACTTCCTTCCTCCCTTTTTTCCGACCCTTACTTCAGTCCGACACTTCCATCCGACACCTTCTGTCGGACACTTCCTTCCATCCTTCCTTCCAACACTTCCTTTTGACACTTCCTTCCTATCTTCCGGCCCTTCCTTCCTTCCTTCTTTCTTTCCGACACTCCCTTCCTTCTGACACTTCCTTCCGACACGTCCTTGCGACACTTCCTTGCGACACTTCCTTCCTTCCTTCCTTCCTTCCTTCCTTCCTTCCTTCCTTCCTTCCTTCCTTCCTTCCTTCCTTCCTTCCTTCCTTCCTTCCTTCCTTCCTTCCTTCCTTCCTTCCTTCCGACACTTCCTTCCGTCACTTCCTTCCGACACTTCCTTCCGACACTTCCTTCCAACACTTCCTTCCTTCCCCACTTCCTTCCGACACTTCCTTCCCACACTTCCTTCCTCCCTTTTTTCCGACACTTACTTCTTTCCTACACTTCCTTCCTTCCGACACTTCCTTCCGACACCTCCTTCCGTCAGACCCTTCCTTCTATCCTTCCTTCCAACACTTCTTTTGACGCTTCCTTCCTATATTCCGGCCCTTCCTTCCTTCATTCCGACACTTCCTTCCTTCCTTCCTTCCTTCCTTCCTTCCTTCCTTCCTTCCTTCCTTCCTTCCTTCCTTCCTTCCTTCCTTCCTTCCTTCCTTCCGACACGTCCTTCCTTCCGACACGTCCTTCCATCACTTCCTTCCGACACTTCCTTCCTTCCGACACTTCCTTCCTTCCTTCATTCCGACACTTCCTTCCTTCCGACACGTCCTTCCGACACCTCCTTGCGTTGGACAATCCTTCCTTCCTTCCTTCCTTCCTTCCTTCCTTCCTTCCTTCCTTCCGACACTTCCGACACTTCCGACACTTCCGACACTTGCGACACTTCCCTCCTTCCTTCTTCCTTCCTTCCTTCCTTCTGTCCTTCCTTCCTTCCTTCATTCTTTCCTTCCGTCCTTCCTTCCGACACTTCCTTCCATCATTCCTTCCGACACTTCCTTCCTTCCTTCCTTCCTTCCTTCCTTCCTTCCTTCCTTCCTTCCTTCCTTCCTTCCTTCCTTCCTTCCTTCCTTCCTTCCGACACTTCCTTCTGACACTTCCTTCCTTCCTTCCTTCCTTCCTTCCTTCCTTCCTTCCTTCCTTCCTACCTACCTACCTACCTACCTTCCGACACTTCCTTCCTTCCTTCCTTCCTTCCTTCCCACACTTCCTTCCTTCCTTCCTTCCTTCCTTCCTTCCTTCCTTCCTTCCGACGCTTCCTTCCGACGCTTCCTTCCGACACTTCCTTCCTTCCTTCCGACACTTCCTTCCGACACTTCCTTCTTTCCGACACTTCCTTCCGACAATTCCTTCCGACACTTCCTTCCGACATTTCCTTCCGACAGTTCCTTTCTTCATTCCGACACCTCCTTCTGTCGGAAACTTCCTTCCATACTTCCTTCCAACACTTCCTTTTGAGACTTCCTTCCTATCTTCTGGCCCTTCCTTCCTTCCTTCCTTCCTTCCTTCCTTCCTTCCTTCCTTCCGACACTTCCTTCCGACACTTCCTTCCGACACTTCCTTCCGACACTTCCTTCCTTCCTTCCTTCCTTCCTTCCTTCCTTCCTTCCTTCCTTCCTTCCTTCCTTCCTTCCTTCCTTCCTTCCTTCCTTCCTTCCGACACTTCCTTCCTTCCTTCCGACACTTCCTTCCTTCCTTCCGACACTTCCTTCCCACATTTCCTTCATTCCCCACTCCCTTCCCACACTTTCTTCCCACACTTCCTTCCTCCTTTTTTTCCGACACTTACTTCAGTCCGACACTTCCATCCGACACCTTCCGTCGGACACTTCCTTCCATCCTTCCTTCCAAGACTTCCTTTTGACACTTCCTTCCTTCCTTCCTTCCTTCCTTCCTTCCTTCCTTCCTTCCTTCCGACCCTTCCTTCCTTCCTTCCTTCCTTCCTTCCTTGCTCGCTTCCTTCCTTACTTCCTTCCGACACTTCTTTCCGACACTTCCTTCCGACACTTCCTTCCTTCCTATTTTCCAACACTTCCTTCCTTCCCACACTTCCTTCCTTCCGACACTTCCTTCCGACACTTCCTTCCTTCCGACACTTCCTTCCTTCCTTCCGACACCTCCTTCCTTTGGACACTTCCTTCCATCCTTCCTTCCAACACTTCCTTTTGACACTTCCTTCCTATCTTCCGGCCCTTCCTTCCGTCCTTCCTTCCTTCCTTCCTTCCTTCCTTCGTTCCTTCCGACACTTCCTTCCGACACTTCCTTCCGACACTTCCTTCCGACACTTCCTTCTGACACTTCCTTTTGACACTTCCTTCTTTCCTTTTTTCGACAATTACTTCCTTCCTTGCGACACTTCCTTCCTTCCTTCCTTCCGACACTTCCTTCCTTCCGACACGTCCTTCCGACACCTCCTTGCGTTGGACACTTCCTTCCATGCTTCCTTCCAAAACTTCCTTTTTAAACTAACTTCCTTCCTTCCTTCCTTCCTTCCTTCCTTCCTTCCTTCCTTCCTTCCTTCCTTCCTTCCTTCCTTCATTCCTTCCTTCCGACACTTCCTTCCTTCCTTCCGACACTTCCTTCCTTCCTTCCGACACATCCTTCCTTCCTTCCTTCCTTCCTTCCTTCCTTCCTTCCTTCCTTCCTTCCTTCCTTCCCGCCTTCCGACACTTCCTTCCTTCCTTCCTTCCTTCCTTCCTTCCTTCCTTCCTTCCTTCGTTCCTTCCTTCCTTCCTTCCTTCCTTCCTTCCTTCCGACACTTCCTTCCGACACTTCCTTCCGACACTTCCTTCCGACACTTCCTTCCTTCCTTCCTTCCTTCCGACACTTCCTTCCTTCAGACACTTCCTTCCTTCCGACAGTTCCTTCCTTCCTTCCTTCCTTCCTTCCGACACTTCCTTCCTTCCTTCTTCCTTCCTTATTTCCGTCCTTCCTTCCTTCCTTCCTTCCTTCCTTCCTTCCGACACTTCCTTCCTTCCTTCCTTCCTTCCTTCCTTCCTTCCTTCCTTCCTTCCTTCCTTCCTTCCTTCCGACACTTCCTTCCGACACTTCCTTCCCACACTTCCTTCCGACACTTCCTTCCGACACTTCCTTCCGACACTTCCTTCCTTCCTTCCTTCCGACACTTCCTTCCGAAACTTCCTTCCGACACTTCCTTCCGACACTTCCTTCCTTCCCCACTTCCTTCCCACACTTCCTTCCGCCCTTTTTTCCGACCCTTACTTCAGTCCGACACTTCCATCCGACACCTTCTGTCGGACACTTCCTTCCATCCTTCCTTCCAACACTTCCTTTTGACACTTCCTTCCTATCTTCCGGCCCTTCCTTCCTTCCTTCTTTCTTTCCGGCACACCCTTCCTTCCGACACTTCCTTCCGACACGTCCTTCCGACACTTCCTTGCGACACTTCCTTCCTTCCTTCCTTCCTTCCTTCCTTCCTTCCTTCCTTCCTTCCGACACTTCTTTCCGACACTTTCTTCCGACACTTCCTTCCGACATTCCTTCCTTCCTTTTTTCCAACACTTCCTTCCTTCCGACACTTCCTTCCTTCCTTCTTCCTTCCTTCTTTCCGTCCTTCCTTCCTTCCTTCCTTCCTTCCTTTCTTCCTTCCTTCTTTCCTTCCGACACTTCCTTCCTTCCTTCCTTCCTTCCTTCCTTCCTTCCTTCCTTCCTTCCTTCCTTCCTTCCTTCCTTCCTTCCTTCCGACACTTCCTTCCGACACTTCCTTCCTTCCTTCCTTCCTTCCTTCCTTCCTTCCTTCCTTCCTTCCTTCCTTCCTTCCTTCCGACACTTCCTTCCGACACTTCCTTCCGACACTTCCTTCCAACACTTCCTTCCCACACTTCCTTCCCACATTTCCTTCCCACACTTCCTTCCCACACTTCCTTCCCAAACTTCCTTCCTCACTTTTTTCCTACACTTACTTCCTTCCGACACTTCCTTCCTTCCGGCACTTCTTTCCGACACCGCCTTCCGTCGGACCCTTCCTTCCATCCTTCTTCCAACATTTCCTTTTGACACTTCCTTCGTATCTTCCGGCCCTTCCTTCCTTCCTTCCTTCCTTCCTTCCTTCCGACACTTCCTTCCTTCCTTCCTTCCTTCCTTCCTTCCTTCCTTCCTTCCTTCCTTCCTTCCGACACTTCCTTCCGACACTTCCTTCCGACACTTCCTTCCGACACTTCCTTCCGACACTTCCTTCCTTCTGACACTTCTATCCGACACTTCCTTCCGACATTTCCTTCCTTCCTTCCTTCCTTCCTTCCTTCCTTACTTCCATCCTTCCTTCCGACACGTCCTTCCTTCCGACACGTTCTTCCGACACGTCCTTCCGACACTTCCTTCCTTCCGACACTTTCTTCCGACACTTCCTTCCGACACTTCCTTCAGACACTTCCTTCCGACATTTCCTTCCTTCCTTCCTTCCTTCCTTCCTTCCTTCCTTCCTTCCTTCCTTCCTTCCTTCCTTCCTTCCGACACTTCCTTCCGACACTTCCTTCCGTCACTTCCTTCCGACACTTTCTTCCGACACTTCCTTCCGACAATTCCTTCCTTCCCCAATTCCTTCCGACACTTCCTTCCTTCCTTCCGACACATCCTTCCTTCCTTCCTTCCTTCCTTCCTTCCTTCCTTCCTTCCTTCCTTCCTTCCTTCCTTCTTTCCTTCCTTCCTTCCTTCCGACACTTCCTTCCGACACTTCCTTCCGACACTTCCTTCCGACACTTCCTTCCGACACTTCCTTCCTTCCAACACTTCCTTCCTTCCGACACTTCCTTCCTTCCTTCCTTCCTTCCTTCCTTCCTTCCTTCCTTCCTTCCTTCCTTCCTTCCTTCCTTCCTTCCTTCCTTCCTTCCTTCCTTCCGACACTTCCTTCCTTCTTCCTTCCTTCCTTCCTTCCTTCCTTCCTTCCTTCCTTCCTTCCTTCTTTCCTTCCTTCCTTCCTTCCTTCCTTCCTTCCTTCCTTCCTTCCTTCCGACACTTCCTTCCTTCCGACACTTCCTTCCTTCCTTCCTTCCTTCCTTCCTTCCTTCCTTCCTTCCTTCCTTCCTTCCTTCCTTCCTTCCGACACTTCCTTCCTTCCGACACTTCCTTCCTTCCGACACTTCCTTCCTTCCTTCCTTTTTCCTTCCGACACTTCCTTCCTTCCTTCCTTCCTTCCTTCCTTCCTTCCTTCCTTCCTTCCTTCCTTCCTTCCGACACTTCCTTCCGACACTTCCTTCCGACACGTCCTTCCGACACTTCCTTCCGACACTTCCTTCCTTCTGACACTTCCTTCCTTACGACAGTTCCTTCCTTCCTTCCTTCCTTCCGACACTTCCTTCCTTCCTTCTTCCTTCTTTCTTTCCGTCCTTCCTTCCTTCCTTCCTTCGTTCCTTCCTTCCTTCCTTTCTTCCTTCCTTTTTCCTTCCGACACTTCCTTCCTTCCTTCCTTCCTTCCTTCCTTCCTTCCTTCCTTCCTTCCTTCCTTCCTTCCTTCCTTCCTTCCTTCCTTCCTTCCTTCCTCCCGACACTTCCTTCCGACACTTCCTTCCGACACTTCCCTCCGACACTTCCTTCCGACACTTCCTTCCTTCCTTCCTTCCGACACTTCCTTCCGAAACTTCCTTCCGACACTTCCTTCCGACTCTTCCTTCCTTCCCCACTTCCTTCCCACACTTCCTTCCTCCCTTTTTTCCGACCCTTACTTCAGTCCGACACTTCCATCCGACACCTTCTGTCGGACACTTCCTTCCATCCTTCCTTCCAACACTTCCTTTTGACACTTCCTTCCTATCTTCCGGCCCTTCCTTCCTTCCTTCTTTCTTTCCGACACTCCCTTCCTTCTGACACTTCCTTCCGACACGTCCTTGCGACACTTCCTTGCGACACTTCCTTCCTTCCTTCCTTCCTTCCTTCCTTCCTTCCTTCCTTCCTTCCTTCCTTCCTTCCTTCCTTCCTTCCTTACGACACTTCCTTCCGTCACTTCCTTCCGACACTTCCTTCCGACACTTCCTTCCAACACTTCCTTCCTTCCCCACTTCCTTCCGACACTTCCTTCCCACACTTCCTTCCTCCCTTTTTTCCGACACTTACTTCTTTCCGACACTTCCTTCCTTCCGACACTTCCTTCCGACACCTCCTTCCGTCAGACCCTTCCTTCTATCCTTCCTTCCAACACTTCTTTTGACGCTTCCTTTCTATATTCCGGCCCTTCCTTCCTTCATTCCGACACTTCCTTCCTTCCTTCCTTCCTTCCTTCCTTCCTTCCTTCCTTCCTTCCTTCCTTCCTTCCTTCCTTCCTTCCTTCCTTCCTTCCGACACGTCCTTCCTTCCGACATGTCCTTCCATCACTTCCTTCCGACACTTCCTTCCTTCCGACACTTCCTTCCTTCCTTCATTCCGACACTTCCTTCCTTCCGACACGTCCTTCCGACACCTCCTTGCATTGGACAATCCTTCCTTCCTTCCTTCCTTCCTTCCTTCCTTCCGACACTTCCGACACTTCCGACACATCCGACACTTGCGACACTTCCCTCCTTCCTTCTTCCTTCCTTCCTTCCTTCTGTCCTTCCTTCCTTCCTTCATTCTTTCCTTCCTTCCTTCCTTCCTTCCGACACTTCCTTCCATCATTCCTTCCGACACTTCCTTCCTTCCTTCCTTCCTTCCTTCCTTCCTTCCTTCCTTCCTTCCTTCCTTCCTTCCTTCCTTCCTTCCTTCCGACACTTCCTTCTGACACTTCCTTCCTTCCTTCCTTCCTTCCTTCCTTCCTTCCTTCCTTCCTTCCTTCCTACCTACCTACCTACCTTCCGACACTTCCTTCCTTCCTTCCTTCCTTCCCACACTTCCTTCCTTCCTTCCTTCCTTCCTTCCTTCCTTCCTTCCTTCCGACGCTTCCTTCCGACGCTTCCTTCCGACACTTCCTTCCTTCCTTCCGACACTTCCTTCCGACACTTCCTTCTTTCCGACACTTCCTTCCGACAATTCCTTCCGACACTTCCTTCCGACATTTCCTTCCGACAGTTCCTTTCTTCATTCCGACACCTCCTTCTGTCGGAAACTTCCTTCCATACTTCCTTCCAACACTTCCTTTTGAGACTTCCTTCCTATCTTCTGGCCCTTCCTTCCTTCCTTCCTTCCTTCCTTCCTTCCTTCCTTCCTTCCTTCCTTCCTTCCTTCCTTCCTTCCTTCCTTCCTTCCGACACTTCTTTCCGACACTTCCCTCTGACACTTCCTTTTGACACTTCCTTCCTTCCTTCCTTCCTTCCGACACTTCCTTCCTTCCGACACGTCCTTCCGACACCTCCTTGCGTTGGAAATCCTTCCTTCCTTCCTTCCTTCCTTCCTTCCTTCCTTCCTTCCTTCCTTCCTTCCGACACTTCCTTCCGACACTTCCTTCCGACACTTCCTTCCGACACTTCCTTCCGACACTTCCTTCCTTCCTTCCGACACTTCCTTCCGACACTTCCTTCCGACACTTCCTTCCGACACTTCCTTCCTTCCTTCCTTCCTTCCTTCCTTCCTTCCTTCCTTCCTTCCTTCCTTCCTTCCTTCCTTCCTTCCTTCCTTCCTTCCTTCCTTCCGACACTTCCTTCCTTCCTTCCGACACTTCCTTCCTTTCTTCCGACACTTCCTTCCGACATTTCCTTCATTCCCCACTCCCTTCCCACACTTTCTTCCCACACTTCCTTCCTCCTTTTTTTCCGACACTTACTTCAGTCCGACACTTCCATCCGACACCTTCCGTCGGACACTTCCTTCCATCCTTCCTTCCAAGACTTCCTTTTGACACTTCCTTCCTTCCTTCCTTCCTTCCTTCCTTCCTTCCTTCCTTCCTTCCGACCCTTCCTTCCTTCCTTCCTTCCTTCCTTCCTTGCTCCCTTCCTTCCTTACTTCCTTCCGACACTTCTTTCCGACACTTCCTTCCGACACTTCCTTCCTTCCTATTTTCCAACACTTCCTTCCTTCCCACACTTCCTTCCTTCCGACACTTCCTTCCGACACTTCCTTCCTTCCGACACTTCCTTCCTTCCTTCCGACACCTCCTTCCGTTGGACACTTCCTTCCATCCTTCCTTCCAACACTTCCTTTTGACACTTCCTTCCTATCTTCCGGCCCTTCCTTCCGTCCTTCCTTCCTTCCTTCCTTCCTTCCTTCGTTCCTTCCGACACTTCCTTCCGACACTTCCTTCCGACACTTCCTTCCGACACTTCCTTCCGACACTTCCTTCTGACACTTCCTTTTGACACTTCCTTCTTTCCTTTTTTCGACAATTACTTCCTTCCTTGCGACACTTCTTTCCTTCCTTCCTTCCGACACTTCCTTCCTTCCGACACCTCCTTCCGACACCTCCTTGCGTTGGACACTTCCTTCCATCCTTCCTTCCAAAACTTCCTTTTTAAACTAACTTCCTTCCATCCTTCCTTCCTTCCTTCCTTCCTTCCTTCCTTCCTTCCTTCCTTCCTTCATTCCTTCCTTCCGACACTTCCTTCCTTCCTTCCGACACTTCCTTCCTTCCTTCCGACACATCCTTCCTTCCTTCCTTCCTTCCTTCCTTCCTTCCTTCCTTCCTTCCTTCCTTCCTTCCTTCCTTCCCGCCTTCCGACACTTCCTTCCTTCCTTCCTTCCTTCCTTCCTTCCTTCCTTCCTTCCTTCCTTCCTTCCTTCCTTCCTTCCGACACTTCCTTCCGACACTTCCTTCCGACACTTCCTTCCGACACTTCCTTCCTTCCTTCCTTCCTTCCTTCCGACACTTCCTTCCTTCCTTCCTTCCTTCCGACACTTCCTTCCTTCAGACACTTCCTTCCTTCCGACAGTTCCTTCCTTCCTTCCTTCCTTCCGACACTTCCTTCCTTCCTTCTTCCTTCCTTATTTCCGTCCTTCCTTCCTTCCTTCCTTCCTTCCTTCCTTCCTTCCTTCCTTCCTTCCTTTTTTCCTTCCGACACTTCCTTCCTTCCTTCCTTCCTTCCTTCCTTCCTTCCTTCCTTCCTTCCTTCCTTCCTTCCTTCCTTCCTTCCTTCCTTCCTTCCTTCCTTCCTTCCGACACTTCCTTCCGACACTTCCTTCCGACATTCCTTCCGACACTTCCTTCTGACACTTCCTTTTGACACTTCCTTCTTTCCTTTTTTCGACAATTACTTCCTTCCTTGCGACACTTCCTTCCTTCCTTCCTTCCTTCCTTCCTTCCTTCCTTCCTTCCTTCCTTCCTTCCTTCCTTCCTTCCTTCCTTCCTTCCTTCCTTCCTTCCTTCTTTCCTTCCTTCCTTCCTTCCTTCCTTCCTTCCTTCCTTCCTTCCTTCCTTCCTTCCTTCCTTCCTTCCGACACTTCCTTCCTTCCTTCCGACACTTCCTTCCTTCCTTCCTTCCTTCCTTCTTTCCGACACTTCCTTCCTTCAGACACTTCCTTCCTTCCGACAGTTCCTTCCTTCCTTCCTTCCTTCCGACTCTTCCTTCCTTCCTTCTTCCTTCCTTCTTTCCGTCCTTCCTTCCTTCCTTCCTTCCTTCCTTCCTTCCGACACTTCCTTCCTTCCGACACTTCCTTCCGAAACTTCCTTTTGACACTTCCTTCTTTCCTTTTTTCGACAATTACTTCCTTCCTTGCGACACTTCCTTCCTTCCTTCCTTCCGACACTTCCTTCCTTCCGACACGTCCTTCCGACACCTCCTTGCGTTGGACACTTCCTTCCATCCTTCCTTCCAAAACATCCTTTTTAAACTAACTTCCTTCCTTCCTTCCCCACTTCCTTCCCACACTTCCTTCCTCCCTTTTTTCCGACCCTTACTTCAGTCCGACACTTCCTTCCGACACCTTCTGTCGGACACTTCCTTCCATCCTTCCTTCCAACACTTCCTTTTGACACTTCCTTCCTATCTTCCGGCCCTTCCTTCCTTCTTTCTTTCCGACACTCCCTTCCTTCCGACACTTCCTTCCGACACGTCCTTCCGACACTTCCTTGCGACACTTCCTTCCTTCCTTCCGACACTTCCTTCCTTCCTTCCGACACTTCCTTCCTTCCTTCCTTCCTTCCTTCCTTCCTTCCTTCCTTCCTTCCTTCCTTCCTTCCTTCCTTCCTTCCTTCCTTCCTTCCTTCCCTCCTTCCGACACTTCCTTCCCACACTTTCTTCCCACACTTCCTTCCTCCTTTTTTTCCGACACTTACTTCAGTCCGACACTTCCATCCAACACCTTCCGTCGGACACTTCCTTCCATCCTTCCTTCCAAGACTTCCTTTTGACACTTCCTTCCTTCCTTCCTTCCTTCCTTCCTTCCTTCCTTCCTTCCTTCCTTCCTTCCTTCCTTCCTTCCTTCCTTCCTTCCTTCCGACACTTCCTTCCTTCCTTCCTTCCTTCCTTGCTCCCTTCCTTCCTTCCTTCCTTCAGACACTTCTTTTGGCACTTCCTTCCGACACTTCCTTCCTTCCTATTTTCCAACACTTCCTTCCTTCCCACTCTTCCTTCCTTCCGAGACGTCCTTCCGACACGTCCTTCCGACACTTCCTTCCTTCCGACACTTTCTTCCGACACTTCCTTCGGACACTTCCTTCCTTCCGACACTTCCTTCCTTCCTTCCGACACCTCCTTCCGTTGGACACTTCCTTCCATCCTTCCTTCCAACACTTCCTTTTGACAGTTCCTTCCTATCTTCCGGCCCTTCCTTCCTTCCTTCCTTCCTTCCTTCCTTCCTTCCTTCGTTCCTTCCGACACTTCCTTCAGACACTTCCATCACTTCCTTCCGACACTTCCTTCTTTCCGACACTTCCTTCCGAAATTTCCTTCCGACCCTTCCTTTCTTCCTTCCGACCCCTCCTTCCGTCGGACACTTCCTTCCATCCTTCCTTCCAACACTTCCTTTTGACACTTCCTTCCTATCTTCCGGCCCTTCCTTCCTTCCTTCCTTCTGACACTTCCTTCCTTCCTTCCTTCCTTCCTTCCTTCCTTCCTTCCTTCCTTCCTTCCTTCCTTCCTTCCTTCCTTCCTTCCTTCCTTCCTTCCTTCCTTCCTTCCGACACTTCTTTCCGACACTTCTTTCCGACACTTCCTTCCGACACTTTCTTTCCTTCCTA
>JAYKTQ010000418.1:2500-15000 GCA_036010785.1 Ammospiza maritima maritima
CGGACACCGAGGCCCCCTTTTCAGCCGGGGCGGCTCGCTCTGCAGCAGGCGGCGGAACGGCAAAGGAGCGCGCGGATCGGGCTCTGGTCCCCCGTCCGCGCCCCATCGGTTCGGGTCACTTTCAGCCTCTCTCTCTCTCTCTCCATCATCCCCGCGGCTCAGCTCCAACCGCACCGCCGCCCGGCGCTGCTCGCGGCCGGCACCCACGGGCGCTCCCCGGACCGGGGCCGGCACCGGCACCTCGCGTGGTTTTTTAAGGACACCTGAAGGCTAGCGGGGCCACGCGGCCGTCACACAGCTGGAATCGGTAAAGACGCCCTTCCCCGGCAGCGGGAGGGGCGACACCTCGCCTGCGACGGGGAGCGAACTGGAGAGGAGACCGCCCTGCCCGAGCACCGGACACCCCCGCCGTGACTTCCCCGCGACAGAGAAGCCCCGGAAGGAGAGCCGGCCGGCCGAGGGCCCTCTCCGACGCCACCCGAAAAGCCTCATCGATCGGGCGCGGCCGAGGAAGGAGCCGCGCCAACAGCGACAAGGGCCCCACGGCCACGGTCCTGGGACAACGGCGACGGCCGCCCAGCCCCGCCTGCGGAGCGCTCGCGGCAGAGGAGGAGCGCGGGGGGTGCCGCCACCCGCCCGCCCGTTTTCCCGCGGGCGCCAACGGCTTCCCTTTCGGCTAGGCAACGGCAGGACTGGGACTGGGCTGGCCCGCCGGGCCGGGGGGACTCGGCTTCCCCTTCCGGCCCGGGGAACCCGGCCGAGCGTGCGAGAAAAAGTGCCACCGGACCGCGCCACCGGCGGCCGGCTCTCCCTTTCCGGAAAAAAATAGCCGGGGGAGCGGCACGACAAAAAAAGGCACATGGAGGCGCGTTCGCAACGATCCGTGCTAGCCACGGGGGCCGCGGGCCCGGGACACCGGGGACCCGGGGGGCGAGTTACGAGACTCACTCCCCCACGGACCCGCCGGCATCCCGCTCGCTCCCTTCTCTCTCGCCGCCCTCGCTTTTCGCGTGGCCCGCGTGCGCCTTCGTCGCAACGCTTCTCGGTGCCGCGGCTTAGGGCCGCCGGAGAAAAATTAAAAAGATCCGCGGAGGCCGGCCGGGCGGGCGCCCCCACTCTGCCCGCACGCCGGCGCGCCTAAACCGCGGAAAAAAAGAAAACCACGGGCCCGCGTGGCAACCCAGCCCGCCCGGCATAAGCGGCTCGGTCGATGCGGCCACGACCGAGGTGGGCGAGGCGCCGCCGCCTCGCCCGGGACAAGTCCGGGGGGCTCCCTCCGCCGGGTGCCGGGTCCGTCAACTCCAAAAAACTCTGCCCGCCAACGCGGGTCCCCGGCTTAGGGCCGAGGAAGGGGGACGGCTTCAACAACGCGGGCCGGGGACGGGGCGCCCCGACCCCGGGCTCCGCAGCTTTACCGGGCGGGCCGACCGCCGCCGAGGCGGACCGACAGCCCAAAACAGTGCCCGCCGAGTGGGCCCCGGCTTAAGGCCAGGCACGAAAGGGACGAGGCGCCGCCGCCTCGCCCGCCACCGCTCCCCAGGGGGGCCGCCCCCCCTTGCGAATCGGCCGGCAGAAGCCGGGCCGGAACGGGACACGCTCGCAGCTTCTCTCTCTCCGCCTCGCCTCGGCCGCCCAAGCGGCTCTCTCGGATCGTCATTCGCTGCCCTTCTCTCTCGGCCTGGCGGGGAGAGCTCTCGCCCCCTTCTCCGGCTGCCCTTCTCTCTCGGCCTGGCAGGGGAGAGCTCTCGCCCCCGGTTCTCCGGCTGCCCTTCTCTCTCGGCCTGGCAGGGGAGAGCTCTCGCCCCCGGTTCTCCGGCTGCCCTTCTCTCTCGGCCTGGCAGGGGAGAGCTCTCGCCCCCGGTTCTCCGGCTGCCCTTCTCTCTCGGCCTGGCAGGGGAGAGCTCTCGCCCCCGGTTCTCCGGCTGCCCTTCTCTCTCGGCCTGGCAGGGGAGAGCTCTCGCCCCCGGTTCTCCGGCTGCCCTTCTCTCTCGGCCTGGCAGGGGAGAGCTCTCGCCCCCGGTTCTCCGGCTGCCCTTCTCTCTCGGCCTGGCAGGGGAGAGCTCTCGCCCCCGTTCTCCGGCTGCCCTTCTCTCTCGGCCTGGCAGGGGAGAGCTCTCGCCCCCGTTCTCCGGCTGCCCTTCTCTCTCGGCCTGGCAGGGGAGAGCTCTCGCCCCCGTTCTCCGGCTGCCCTTCTCTCTCGGCCTGGCAGGGGAGAGCTCTCGCCCCCGTTCTCCGGCTGCCCTTCTCTCTCGGCCTGGCAGGGGAGAGCTCTCGCCCCCGTTCTCCGGCTGCCCTTCTCTCTCGGCCTGGCAGGGGAGAGCTCTCACCCCCGTTCTCCGGCTGCCCTTCTCTCTCGGCCTCTCTCACTGTACCAACTTTTCCGGGAAAGACGGGAGCCGGGACAAAGCCACATGGACTTGTCCCGGCTAGGCGGCACTTGCTTTGCCCTGCCGACTGCACCAGCCTGGTCACTCCGCTCCGCCTTAGGCGCAGGCACGGGATGAAACCAACCTGCGGGGATGCGGCCCGTCACCTCGCTCCCATAATACGGACAGATGCGTCCGAAGCCGCCGAGGCCTCCAAGGGGACCAATGGAGCTTGACCGGGAGAAGGCGCCGCCGCAGGCCGCCTCTTACGATGACGCAGCCGGAGGCGGCCGGCAACAGCGACCCCTTGGTGAACTTCCGCAGCCGGCTGAGACAACAGGTCTACCCGGCACCCGCCGAAATTTGACTAAGTCCCGCCGGGGCGAGGTAGACCTGGTGTCCCCGGACGGCGCACGCCAGCCGGGGGCAAGGCCGACCTCCGCCGGCCCCGGGGCCGGGGTAGACCTGGTGTCCCGCCGGATCCGGGGTAGACCTGGTGTCCCGGGCTCCGGGGTAGACCTGGTGTCCCGCCGGATCCGGGGTAGACCTGGTGTCCCGGGCTCCGGGGTAGACCTGGTGTCCCGCCGGCCCCGGGGTAGACCTGGTGTCCCGGGCCCCGGGGTAGACCTGGTGTCCCAGGCCCCGGGGTAGACCTGGTGTCCCGGGCTCCGGGGTAGACCTGGTGTCCCGCCGGACACGGGGTAGACCTGGTGTCCCTGGCTCCGGGGTAGACCTGGTGTCCCGGGCTCCGGGGTAGACCTGGTGTCCCGACGGACCCGGGGTAGACCTGGTGTCCCGGGCTCCGGGGTAGACCTGGTGTCCCGGGCTCCGGGGTAGACCTGGTGTCCCGCCGGCCCCGGGGTAGACCTGGTGTCCCGGGCTCCGGGGTAGACCTGGTGTCCCGCCGGCCCCGGGGTAGACCTGGTGTCCCGGGCTCCGGGGTAGACCTGGTGTCCCGCCGGCACCGGGGTAGACCTGGTGTCCCGCCGGCACCGGGGTAGACCTGGTGTCCCGGGCTCCGGGGTAGACCTGGTGTCCCGCCGGCACCGGGGTAGACCTGGTGTCCCACCGGACACGGGGTAGACCTGGTGTCCCTGGCTCCGGGGTAGACCTGTTGTCCCGCCGGACACGGGGTAGACCTGGTGTCCCGGGCTCCGGGGTAGACCTGGTGTCCCGCCGGCACCGGGGTAGACATGGTGTCCCGGGCTCCGGGGTAGACCTGGTGTCCCGCCGGCCCCGGGGTAGACCTGGTGTCCCTGGCTCCGGGGTAGACCTGGTGTCCCGCCGGATCCGGGGTAGACCTGGTGTCCCGCCGGCACCGGGGTAGACCTGGTGTCCCGGGCTCCGGGGTAGACCTGGTGTCCCGCCGGATCCGGGGTAGACCTGGTGTCCCGGGCTCCGGGGTAGACCTGGTGTCCCGCCGGCCCCGGGGTAGACCTGGTGTCCCGGGCCCCGGGGTAGACCTGGTGTCCCAGGCCCCGGGGTAGACCTGGTGTCCCGGGCTCCGGGGTAGACCTGGTGTCCCGCCGGACACGGGGTAGACCTGGTGTCCCTGGCTCCGGGGTAGACCTGGTGTCCCGCCGGCACCGGGGTAGACCTGGTGTCCCGCCGGCACCGGGGTAGACCTGGTGTCCCGGGCTCCGGGGTAGACCTGGTGTCCCGCCGGCACCGGGGTAGACCTGGTGTCCCACCGGACACGGGGTAGACCTGGTGTCCCTGGCTCCGGGGTAGACCTGTTGTCCCGCCGGACACGGGGTAGACCTGGTGTCCCGGGCTCCGGGGTAGACCTGGTGTCCCGCCGGCACCGGGGTAGACCTGGTGTCCCGGGCTCCGGGGTAGACCTGGTGTCCCGCCGGCCCCGGGGTAGACCTGGTGTCCCTGGCTCCGGGGTAGACCTGGTGTCCCGCCGGATCCGGGGTAGACCTGGTGTCCCGCCGGCACCGGGGTAGACCTGGTGTCCCGGGCTCCGGGGTAGACCTGGTGTCCCGCCGGCCCCGGGGTAGACTTGGTGTCCCGGGCTGCGGGGTAGACCTGGTGTCCCGCCGGACACGGGGTAGACCTGGTGTCCCGGGCTCCGGGGTAGACCTGGTGTCCCGCCGGATCCGGGGTAGACCTGGTGTCCCGCCGGACCCGGGGTAGACCTGGTGTCCCGCCGGCACCGGGGTAGACCTGGTGTCCGCCGGATCCGGGGTAGACCTGGTGTCCCGCCGGACACGGGGTAGACCTGGTGTCCCTGGCTCCGGGGTAGACCTGGTGTCCCGGGATCCGGTGTAGACCTGGTGTCCCGCCGGATCCGGGGTAGACCTGGTGTCCCGGGCTCCGGGGTAGACCTGGTGTCCCGGGATCCGGGGTAGACCGGGTGTCCCGCCGGATCCGGGGTAGACCTGGTGTCCCGCGCTCCGGGGTAGACCTGGTGTCCCACCGGACACGGGGTAGACCTGGTGTCCCTGGCTCCGGGGTAGACCTGGTGTCCCGCCGGACACGGGGTAGACCTGGTGTCCCGGGCTCCGGGGTAGACCTGGTGTCCCGCCGGCCCCGGGGTAGACCTGGTGTCCCGGGCTCCGGGGTAGACCTGGTGTCCCGCCGGACACGGGGTAGACCTGGTGTCCCGGGCTGCGGGGTAGACCTGGTGTCCCGCCGGACACGGGGTAGACCTGGTGTCCCTGGCTCCGGGGTAGACCTGGTGTCCCGGGCTCCGGGGTAGACCTGGTGTCCCGCCGGACCCGGGGTAGACCTGGTGTCCCGGGCTCCGGGGTAGACCTGGTGTCCCTGGCTCCGGGGTAGACCTGGTGTCCCGCCGGACACGGGGTAGACCTGGTGTCCCGCCGGACACGGGGTAGACCTGGTGTCCCGGGCTCCGGGGTAGACCTGGTGTCCCGCCGGACACGGGGTAGACCTGGTGTCCCGCCGGACCCGGGGTAGACCTGGTGTCCCGACGGACACGGGGTAGACCTGGTGTCCCGGGCTCCGGGGTAGACCTGGTGTCCCGCCCGATTCGGGGTAGACCTGGTGTCCCGGGCTCCGGGGTAGACCTGGTGTCCCGGGCTCCGGGGTAGACCTGGTGTCCCGCCGGATCCGGGGTAGACCTGGTGTCCCGGGCTCCGGGGTAGACCTGGTGTCCCTGGCTCCGGGGTAGACCTGGTGTCCCGCCGGACACGGGGTAGACCTGGTGTCCCGGGCTCCGGGGTAGACCTGGTGTCCCGCCGGCACCGGGGTAGACCTGGTGTCCCGGGCTCCGGGGTAGACCTGGTGTCCCGACGGACACGGGGTAGACCTGGTGTCCCGGGCCCCGGGGTAGACCTGGTGTCCCGCCGGCACCGGGGTAGACCTGGTGTCCCGGGCTCCGGGGTAGACCTGGTGTCCCGGGCTCCGGGGTAGACCTGGTGTCCCGCCGGATCCGGGGTAGACCTGGTGTCCCGGGCTCCGGGGTAGACCTGGTGTCCCGCCGGACACGGGGTAGACCTGGTGTCCCGGGCTCCGGGGTAGACCTGGTGTCCCGACGGACACGGGGTAGACCTGGTGTCCCGGGCCCCGGGGTAGACCTGGTGTCCCGCCGGATCCGGGGTAGACCTGGTGTCCCGGGCTCCGGGGTAGACCTGGTGTCCCGGGCTCCGGGGTAGACCTGGTGTCCCGCCGGATCCGGGGTAGACCTGGTGTCCCGCGCTCCGGGGTAGACCTGGTGTCCCTCCGGCCCCCGGGTAGACCTGGTGTCCCACCGGACACGGAGTAGACCTGGTGTCCCGGGCTCCGGGGTAGACCTGGTGTCCCTGGCTCCGGGGTAGACCTGGTGTCCCGCCGGACACGGGGTAGACCTGGTGTCCCGGGCTCCGGGGTAGACCTGGTGTCCCGCCGGATCCGGGGTAGACCTGCTGTCCCTTCACATCCGCCTGCCTCCCGGGCGCCACGGCGAGCCGCGTCAGCGCCGGAGCCGGCTTGACCTGCTGAGCCAGGGCCGGCCCGGACCCGGAGTGGGCCTCCCGTCTCCCTGTCTTCGCCCGCCGCCCGGGTTGCCTCACCGTCCCCATCGACCCCGGAGCCGGGCTAAGCTCACAGCCTCCTATCACCCCGGAGCCAGACGGCTCGATCAGCCCCGTCCCGCACAATGAACCCCGGCCCGCTTTCAAGATCAATACATATTTTCGGGGTTTATTGTGTTGGTCATTTGGGATTTTTTTTTTTTTTTTTTGGTGGGTTTTGGTGGTATTTTCGGGTTTTTTTTTTTTTTTTTCTTTCTTTCTTTCTTTATTGTTTGTTGTTTCTTGGTTCGGCTCTGTTTGATGCTGAGTTTTGAGGCTGTTTGCTTTTGGGGGGGGTCGGTGGTCTTGTGGTTTGGATTTGGGTAGAATGGCTCCTCTATTCGCTTGGAACGAGAAACTCGTCCGGAAAAACAAACCGACAATAACAATTGGCAGATTTTATTTCTCCTCGTTTTGTATCCAGAGCACTCCCAGCCGAGCCGACGGGCAACCCGTGCCCCGTGGTCTGCCTGCTGACACGCTGAACTGGCGAAACGGCGCCCCCACCACCCCCCCGCCCCCGCCCCCGCCCTGTCCCACCCACGCCCTCCTGAGACCCTACACAGCCCGGCTCCCCTGGCCCCCGATGCGGCTCGCCCCGCCCCGCCCCGCCCCGCCCACCGGTAGAGGCGGCTGCCGCCGGCACCACCGCCAGCACACAGGCGGCCACTTTCGGGCGGGTTCTTTCACGGTCCGCAGAGGTCTTCCGCCCTCGACGTCAGTCTAGGGGGCCGTGGGGGCTCGGTGCCGAGGCGCCCGGGGCCGGCACGAAGCCGCCGGCCCTTGGCCCTCGTCCGCACACAGACACAGATACAGCGCCACACCCACCGCCCCCCCCCCCCCCGTGCGCACGTTCACTCCCCAAGGTCATCCCTTCAGGCCACCACACCGCCCCGCGCGTGCACACGCGCGCGCGGACAACCATCCCCGCCCCCTCGCCGCCCCACGCCACCTGCCCCCGCCTGCCCGCCCGCCCGCCTGCCTGGCTGCCCGTCCGCATGCACGCTCTCGCGTGCCCTCACTCCCTGTCCCTGGCCCCGTCCCCGTCCCCGCGCCCGCCCCTGCCCTTACCCCTGCCCTTGCCGTCTCTGCTGGAGCCGCCCACGCCCATCGGCGGTTGAGGGCGCCCCACCCGCCCTCTCCCATCAGTCCCCCTGGCGCCGTCTGCATACTTTTCCCGCTTGCTAGGCACCCGAAGAGGAAGGCCGGCCAGGCACCACAGGTGTAGCCACGGGCAAGGCGGCCGTGGCCTAAGGCCGGCCCGGGACACCAGGACTACGACGGGGCGTTGGACACCAGGTCTAGCCCGGGCCCTAGGGCACCAGGTCTACCCCGGGCCCTGGGACACCAGGTCTACCCCGGGGCCCTGGGACACCAGGTCTACCCCGGGGCCTGGGACACCAGGTCTACCCCGAGCCTGTGGCCGCCGGAGCCCAAGTCCGGCCGGGACACCAGGTCTACCCCGATCCCTGGGCCGCCGGAGCCTAAGTCCGGCCGGGTACACCAGGTCTACCCCTTGGCCTTGGACACCAGGTCTACCCCGAGCCCTGGGACACCAGGTCTACCCCGGGCGCTGGGACACCAGGTCTACCCCGGGGCCTGGGACACCAGGTCTACCCCGGGCGCTGGGACACCAGGTCTACCCCGGGGCCTGGGACACCAGGTCTACCCCGGGGCCTGGGCCGCCGGAGCCTAAGTCCGGCCGGGACACCAAGTCTACCCCGGGCCGTGGGACACCAGGTCTACCCCGAGCCCTGGGACACCAGGTCTACCCCGGGCCGTGGGACACCAGGTCTACCCCGGGGCCTGGGACACCAGGTCTACCCCGGGCGCTGGGACACCAGGTCTACCCCGGGGCCTGGGACACCAGGTCTACCCCGGGGCCTGGGCCGCCGGAGCCTAAGTCCGGCCGGGACACCAGGTCTACCCCGGGCCGTGGGACACCAGGTCTACCCCGGGGCCTGGGACACCAGGTCTACCCCGAGCCCGTGGCCGCCGGAGCCTAAGTCCGGCCGGGTACACCAGGTCTACCCCTTGGCCTTGGACACCAGGTCTACCCCGAGCCCTGGGACACCAGGTCTACCCCGGGCCGTGGGACACCAGGTCTACCCCGAGACCTGGGACACCAGGTCTACCCCGGGCCGTGGGACACCAGGTCTACCCCGGGGCCGTGGGACACCAGGTCTACCCCGAGCCCTGGGACACCAGGTCTACCCCTTGGCCTTGGACACCAGGTCTACCCCGGGCGCTGGGACACCAGGTCTACCCCGGGGCCTGGGACACCAGGTCTACCCCGGGGCCTGGGCCGCCGGAGCCTAAGTCCGGCCAGGACAACAGGTCTACCCCGGGCCCTGGGACACCAGGTCTACCCCGGGCCCTGGGACACCAGGTCTACCCCGGGCGCTGGGACACCAGGTCTACCCCGAGCCCTGGGACACCAGGTCTACCCCTTGGCCTTGGACACCAGGTCTACCACGGGCGCTGGGACACCAGCTCTACGCCGGGCCGTGGGACACCAGGTCTACCCCTTGGCCTTGGACACCAGGTCTACCCCGAGCCCTGGGACACCAGGTCTACCCGGGGGCCTGGGCCGCCGGAGCCTAAGTCCGGCCGGGACACCAGGTCTACCCCGGGCGCTGGGACACCAGGTCTACCCCGGGGCCTGGGACACCAGCTCTACCCCGGGGCCTGGGCCGCCGGAGCCTAAGTCCGTCCGGGACACCAGGTCTACCCCGGGCCGTGGGACACCAGGTCTACCCCGAGCCCGTGGCCGCCGGAGCCTAAGTCCGGCCGGGTACACCAGGTCTACCCCTTGGCCTTGGACACCAGGTCTACCCCGAGCCCTGGGACACCAGGTCTACCCCGGGCCGTGGGACACCAGGTCTACCCCGAGACCTGGGACACCAGGTCTACCCCGGGCCGTGGGACACCAGGTCTACCCCGGGGCCGTGGGACACCAGGTCTACCCCGAGCCCTGGGACACCAGGTCTACCCCTTGGCCTTGGACACCAGGTCTACCCCGGGCGCTGGGACACCAGGTCTACCCCGGGGCCTGGGACACCAG
Organism: Ammospiza maritima maritima; assembly: GCA_036010785.1. NCBI lineage: Eukaryota > Metazoa > Chordata > Aves > Passeriformes > Passerellidae > Ammospiza > Ammospiza maritima. The sequence continues at coordinate 11,947 of JAYKTQ010000418.1, forward strand.
GTCTACCCCGGGGCCTGGGCCGCCGGAGCCTAAGTCCGGCCAGGACAACAGGTCTACCCCGGGCCCTGGGACACCAGGTCTACCCCGGGCCCTGGGACACCAGGTCTACCCCGGGCGCTGGGACACCAGGTCTACCCCGAGCCCTGGGACACCAGGTCTACCCCTTGGCCTTGGACACCAGGTCTACCACGGGCGCTGGGACACCAGCTCTACGCCGGGCCGTGGGACACCAGGTCTACCCCTTGGCCTTGGACACCAGGTCTACCCCGAGCCCTGGGACACCAGGTCTACCCGGGGGCCTGGGCCGCCGGAGCCTAAGTCCGGCCGGGACACCAGGTCTACCCCGGGCGCTGGGACACCAGGTCTACCCCGGGGCCTGGGACACCAGCTCTACCCCGGGGCCTGGGCCGCCGGAGCCTAAGTCCGTCCGGGACACCAGGTCTACCCCGGGCCGTGGGACACCAGGTCTACCCCGAGCCCGTGGCCGCCGGAGCCTAAGTCCGGCCGGGTACACCAGGTCTACCCCTTGGCCTTGGACACCAGGTCTACCCCGAGCCCTGGGACACCAGGTCTACCCCGGGCCGTGGGACACCAGGTCTACCCCGAGACCTGGGACACCAGGTCTACCCCGGGCCGTGGGACACCAGGTCTACCCCGGGGCCGTGGGACACCAGGTCTACCCCGAGCCCTGGGACACCAGGTCTACCCCTTGGCCTTGGACACCAGGTCTACCCCGGGCGCTGGGACACCAGGTCTACCCCGGGGCCTGGGACACCAGGTCTACCCCGGGGCCTGGGCCGCCGGAGCCTAAGTCCGGCCAGGACAACAGGTCTACCCCGGGCCCTGGGACACCAGGTCTACCCCGGGCCCTGGGACACCAGGTCTACCCCGGGCGCTGGGACACCAGGTCTACCCCGAGCCCTGGGACACCAGGTCTACCCCTTGGCCTTGGACACCAGGTCTACCACGGGCGCTGGGACACCAGCTCTACGCCGGGCCGTGGGACACCAGGTCTACCCCTTGGCCTTGGACACCAGGTCTACCCCGAGCCCTGGGACACCAGGTCTACCCGGGGGCCTGGGCCGCCGGAGCCTAAGTCCGGCCGGGACACCAGGTCTACCCCGGGCGCTGGGACACCAGGTCTACCCCGGGGCCTGGGACACCAGCTCTACCCCGGGGCCTGGGCCGCCGGAGCCTAAGTCCGTCCAGGACACCAGGTCTACCCCGGGCCGTGGGACACCAGGTCTACCCCGAGCCCGTGGCCGCCGGAGCCTAAGTCCGGCCGGGTACACCAGGTCTACCCCTTGGCCTTGGACACCAGGTCTACCCCGAGCCCTGGGACACCAGGTCTACCCCGGGCCGTGGGACACCAGGTCTACCCCGAGACCTGGGACACCAGGTCTACCCCGGGCCGTGGGACACCAGGTCTACCCCGGGGCCGTGGGACACCAGGTCTACCCCGAGCCCTGGGACACCAGGTCTACCCCTTGGCCTTGGACACCAGGTCTACCCCGGGCGCTGGGACACCAGGTCTACCCCGGGGCCTGGGACACCAGGTCTACCCCGGGGCCTGGGCCGCCGGAGCCTAAGTCCGGCCAGGACACCAGGTCTACCCCGGGCCCTGGGACACCAGGTCTACCCCGGGCGCTGGGACACCAGGTCTACCCCGAGCCCTGGGACACCAGGTCTACCCCTTGGCCTTGGACACCAGGTCTACCACGGGCGCTGGGACACCAGCTCTACGCCGGGCCGTGGGACACCAGGTCTACCCCTTGGCCTTGGACACCAGGTCTACCCCGAGCCCTGGGACACCAGGTCTACCCGGGGGCCTGGGCCGCCGGAGCCTAAGTCCGGCCGGGACACCAGGTCTACCCCGGGCGCTGGGACACCAGGTCTACCCCGGGGCCTGGGACACCAGCTCTACCCCGGGGCCTGGGCCGCCGGAGCCTAAGTCCGTCCGGGACACCAGGTCTACCCCGGGCCGTGGGACACCAGGTCTACCCCGAGCCCGTGGCCGCCGGAGCCTAAGTCCGGCCGGGTACACCAGGTCTACCCCTTGGCCTTGGACACCAGGTCTACCCCGAGCCCTGGGACACCAGGTCTACCCCGGGCCGTGGGACACCAGGTCTACCCCGAGACCTGGGACACCAGGTCTACCCCGGGCCGTGGGACACCAGGTCTACCCCGGGGCCGTGGGACACCAGGTCTACCCCGAGCCCTGGGACACCAGGTCTACCCCTTGGCCTTGGACACCAGGTCTACCCCGGGCGCTGGGACACCAGGTCTACCCCGGGGCCTGGGACACCAGGTCTACCCCGGGGCCTGGGCCGCCGGAGCCTAAGTCCGGCCAGGACAACAGGTCTACCCCGGGCCCTGGGACACCAGGTCTACCCCGGGCCCTGGGACACCAGGTCTACCCCGGGCGCTGGGACACCAGGTCTACCCCGAGCCCTGGGACACCAGGTCTACCCCTTGGCCTTGGACACCAGGTCTACCACGGGCGCTGGGACACCAGCTCTACGCCGGGCCGTGGGACACCAGGTCTACCCCTTGGCCTTGGACACCAGGTCTACCCCGGACCCTGGGCCGCCGGAGCCGAAGTCCGGCTGGGACACCAGGTCTACCCCGGGGCCTGGGACGCCAGGTCTACCCCGAGCCCTGGGACACCAGGTCTACCCCTTGGCCTTGGACACCAGGTCTACCCCGAGCCCTGGGACACCAGGTCTACCCCGGGCGCTGGGACACCAGGTCTACCCCGGGGCCTGGGACACCAGGTCTACCCCGGGCCCTGGGCCGCCGGAGCCTAAGTCCGGCCGGGACACCAGGTCTACCCCGGGCGCTGGGACACCAGGTCTACCCCGAGCCCGTGGCCGCCGGAGCCTAAGTCCGGCCGGGACACCAGGTCTACCCCGAGCCCTGGGACACCAGGTCTACCCCTTGGCCTTGGACACCAGGTCTACCCCGGGCGCTGGGAAACCAGGTCTACCCCGAGCCCGTGGCCGCCGGAGCCTAAGTCCGGCCGGGTACACCAGGTCTACCCCTTGGCCTTGGACA
>JAYKTQ010000418.1:22500-25000 GCA_036010785.1 Ammospiza maritima maritima
ACGCGGCAGAGACGGCCCCGCACGGGAGGACCGGCCGGGCGGCGGCGCGCGACGGCCTTCGCGGGGGAGAGAGAGGGGTGCGACGGCGCCCTCGGCGCCCCGAGACCGCCGCCACAGAACGGCAGGAGGAGGAGGAGGAGGAGGGCGGGCGAAGGGAGGAGGGGGTCCGAACCCCCTGTCCCCGGCGCTCTCGCCTCGCGCGCGCGCGGCAGCACGGCACGGTACCGCCGCGGTACCCACCCGCAGACAGCCGCCCGCACGGGGGGGGGAAGGCCGGGGGCGAGGCCCGCGCCTCGCCTCCCTTCTCGCCCTTCTCTCTCGCTCTCTCTTCTCCGTTCTCTCGGCCCTCGGCGGCGCTTTCGACGCCGTCTCTCGCTCTCCCCCGGCCGCCGCCACCGCATCCGCGGCGCGGCCCCGGCGAGGACGAGCTCCGCCCCAGCGGCTCGCTCCGGGAGCGGGGAGCTACGGAGCGCTCCCCGAGTCTGCATTTAGGGGGACGAAGGCCCTGCGCGGCCACCGCGACGACGACGACGACGACCGCGACGACGACGACGACGCGCGCCGGGCCGCAGGCAAGGGGACCGGGGCCGCCGAGGGAAACGCTCCCCTCGCCGAACCGCCTGACCGCCTTCCCTCCGGGCACCGGCGGGACGCCGCCGCCGCCGCCGCCGCCGCCGCCGCCGCCGCCGCCCGCCGCGGGCAACGGGCCTGCGAGGCGACCCCAGCCGCGCCGCCGGGGTGGCCCCCGGACGGCGATTGATCGTCAAGCGACGCTCAGACAGGCGTAGCCCCGGGAGGAACCCGGGGCCGCAAGTGCGTTCGAAGTGTCGATGATCAATGTGTCCTGCAATTCACATTAATTCTCGCAGCTAGCTGCGTTCTTCATCGACGCACGAGCCGAGTGATCCACCGCTAAGAGTTGTCTGGCTTTCGGGCGCCGCTCACGCCGAGCGGCCCCTTTCGTCTTTCGCGCCGAGGACGCGCGGGCACGCGCCTGGCTTCGACCGTACGAGCACACAGAGAAACGGAAGGGGAAAAAAACGATCGGAGAAACCCACGCTCCGAAGGACTGCCAAGAGGCGGGGGAGCCCGCGCCCCCGACCGCCTCCCCCCGCGAGGGGAGACGCCGGCCTCACATGCCGTCCTTCGGAGGCGGCCCAGGCGCCCGGGCTCGGCCCGGCCTCCGCGCGGAGGGCCACGCGGCGCGCGCCGGGCACGCGGGGGGCACGGCGGCCCGCCCGCTCTCGCTTTCACGGGACGACGCGCGCACAACACACGCACTCGGGCCACGCGGCCGGGGGCGCGGCCGTCGGCCCCCGCGCGCGCCGGCTCCCCTTCGGCCCCCTCGCCGCGGGGCTCGCGGCGGCGCGCCGCCGCGCCGCCGCGCGGCCGGCTCTCTCTCTTCCCCGGCGGCCTTACCCCGCTCGAGACGGCACGCGACGACGACCGTGCCGCCGGCGCGCCTTCCCCGCCGGCGGGACCGCTCCCGCCGGGCGGGCCAGCGGACGGCGGACGCGCTCCGCCGCCGGCCCCGGAGGCGGACGCCACCGAGACCCGAGCCGGCGTCGCCAGCGCCCGAGGCCTGCCGGACGGCAGGCCCCGCCGTCGCCGGGGCCGCACTCCCGGGACCGCCGCCGCCGCGTCGCACCGCCGGGGCCCCTTGCCTCGGCACGCGCCCGGCGGAAGGCGTACGGCGCTGAGCCGGGGGGCAACGCCCGCTCTCCTCGTTTTCACGCGGAGACCGGGCGGGGGAAGCGCCCCCGCGGCCGCCCGCACGCCTTCCTTCGGCCCACACGCGGCCGGGAAGGGCGACGGAGGACGCGACGTGCAGGGCCCGGGCCGGGACCGCCGCCGGCCACGGCGGGCGCCCTCCGGCCGACCGTCCCCGCAGGGGGGGACACCCGTCGAGCGGCGCCGCCGCCGCTCGGCACGGGGTCGCCCGCGCTCGCGGGCCTCCGCCGACGGAGGGCCCGCCGGACGCTCGCCCCCCGGGCGGGCGGGCGATCCAGCCGGGCGGGGGACGGCCGGCGGACGGCGCCGCCGGTGCGTTCGAGGAGGAAGGCCGTCGAGGGGAGAGGGGCCGGACGCGCGAGACGCGGCGCCGCGCGCGCGAGCGACCGCGGCAGCGGGCCGAGGAGAGAGCGCGGCGGACCCCGGCGGCCGCGACCCCGCGGCCGAGGAAAGGCAGAGAGCGGGCGCTCTCTGCCGGCGTCGCCCGTTACGACGAGGCGAGCGGGTCGGCCCCCGCGGCCGACCGCGCGCCGCGGCCTCTCCGCCGAGGCCGGGCCGCAGAGAGGGGGGGGCAGGGCGCCCCTCCCCGGCGCGGCGCGGTTACCCCCGCGCGCGCGCGCGCGGCGGGCACGACGACGACGACGACGACGACGGCGGAGGGAGCGCGGCCGGCGGCCGCGGACACCACCGCAGGGGCTCGGCGGGAGTAGCTGCTCCCCACCCCTCAGTGGCGCCGCACCGCCGCCCGGCAACACCCGCCGCCGCCGCC
>JAYKTQ010000418.1:30000-40000 GCA_036010785.1 Ammospiza maritima maritima
CCGGAGAAAAATTAAAAAGATCCGCGGAGGCCGGCCGGGCGGGCGCCCCCACTCTGCCCGCACGCCGGCGCGCCTAAACCGCGGAAAAAAAGAAAACCACGGGCCCGCGTGGCAACCCAGCCCGCCCGGCATAAGCGGCTCGGTCGATGCGGCCACGACCGAGGTGGGCGAGGCGCCGCCGCCTCGCCCGGGACAAGTCCGGGGGGCTCCCTCCGCCGGGTGCCGGGTCCGTCAACTCCAAAAAACTCTGCCCGCCAACGCGGGTCCCCGGCTTAGGGCCGAGGAAGGGGGACGGCTTCAACAACGCGGGCCGGGGACGGGGCGCCCCGACCCCGGGCTCCGCAGCTTTACCGGGCGGGCCGACCGCCGCCGAGGCGGACCGACAGCCCAAAACAGTGCCCGCCGAGTGGGCCCCGGCTTAAGGCCAGGCACGAAAGGGACGAGGCGCCGCCGCCTCGCCCGCCACCGCTCCCCAGGGGGGCCGCCCCCCCTTGCGAATCGGCCGGCAGAAGCCGGGCCGGAACGGGACACGCTCGCAGCTTCTCTCTCTCCGCCTCGCCTCGGCCGCCCAAGCGGCTCTCTCGGATCGTCATTCGCTGCCCTTCTCTCTCGGCCTGGCGGGGAGAGCTCTCGCCCCCTTCTCCGGCTGCCCTTCTCTCTCGGCCTGGCAGGGGAGAGCTCTCGCCCCCGGTTCTCCGGCTGCCCTTCTCTCTCGGCCTGGCAGGGGAGAGCTCTCGCCCCCGGTTCTCCGGCTGCCCTTCTCTCTCGGCCTGGCAGGGGAGAGCTCTCGCCCCCGGTTCTCCGGCTGCCCTTCTCTCTCGGCCTGGCAGGGGAGAGCTCTCGCCCCCGGTTCTCCGGCTGCCCTTCTCTCTCGGCCTGGCAGGGGAGAGCTCTCGCCCCCGGTTCTCCGGCTGCCCTTCTCTCTCGGCCTGGCAGGGGAGAGCTCTCGCCCCCGGTTCTCCGGCTGCCCTTCTCTCTCGGCCTGGCAGGGGAGAGCTCTCGCCCCCGTTCTCCGGCTGCCCTTCTCTCTCGGCCTGGCAGGGGAGAGCTCTCGCCCCCGTTCTCCGGCTGCCCTTCTCTCTCGGCCTGGCAGGGGAGAGCTCTCGCCCCCGTTCTCCGGCTGCCCTTCTCTCTCGGCCTGGCAGGGGAGAGCTCTCGCCCCCGTTCTCCGGCTGCCCTTCTCTCTCGGCCTGGCAGGGGAGAGCTCTCGCCCCCGTTCTCCGGCTGCCCTTCTCTCTCGGCCTGGCAGGGGAGAGCTCTCACCCCCGTTCTCCGGCTGCCCTTCTCTCTCGGCCTCTCTCACTGTACCAACTTTTCCGGGAAAGACGGGAGCCGGGACAAAGCCACATGGACTTGTCCCGGCTAGGCGGCACTTGCTTTGCCCTGCCGACTGCACCAGCCTGGTCACTCCGCTCCGCCTTAGGCGCAGGCACGGGATGAAACCAACCTGCGGGGATGCGGCCCGTCACCTCGCTCCCATAATACGGACAGATGCGTCCGAAGCCGCCGAGGCCTCCAAGGGGACCAATGGAGCTTGACCGGGAGAAGGCGCCGCCGCAGGCCGCCTCTTACGATGACGCAGCCGGAGGCGGCCGGCAACAGCGACCCCTTGGTGAACTTCCGCAGCCGGCTGAGACAACAGGTCTACCCGGCACCCGCCGAAATTTGACTAAGTCCCGCCGGGGCGAGGTAGACCTGGTGTCCCCGGACGGCGCACGCCAGCCGGGGGCAAGGCCGACCTCCGCCGGCCCCGGGGCCGGGGTAGACCTGGTGTCCCGCCGGATCCGGGGTAGACCTGGTGTCCCGGGCTCCGGGGTAGACCTGGTGTCCCGCCGGATCCGGGGTAGACCTGGTGTCCCGGGCTCCGGGGTAGACCTGGTGTCCCGCCGGCCCCGGGGTAGACCTGGTGTCCCGGGCCCCGGGGTAGACCTGGTGTCCCAGGCCCCGGGGTAGACCTGGTGTCCCGGGCTCCGGGGTAGACCTGGTGTCCCGCCGGACACGGGGTAGACCTGGTGTCCCTGGCTCCGGGGTAGACCTGGTGTCCCGGGCTCCGGGGTAGACCTGGTGTCCCGACGGACCCGGGGTAGACCTGGTGTCCCGGGCTCCGGGGTAGACCTGGTGTCCCGGGCTCCGGGGTAGACCTGGTGTCCCGCCGGCCCCGGGGTAGACCTGGTGTCCCGGGCTCCGGGGTAGACCTGGTGTCCCGCCGGCCCCGGGGTAGACCTGGTGTCCCGGGCTCCGGGGTAGACCTGGTGTCCCGCCGGCACCGGGGTAGACCTGGTGTCCCGCCGGCACCGGGGTAGACCTGGTGTCCCGGGCTCCGGGGTAGACCTGGTGTCCCGCCGGCACCGGGGTAGACCTGGTGTCCCACCGGACACGGGGTAGACCTGGTGTCCCTGGCTCCGGGGTAGACCTGTTGTCCCGCCGGACACGGGGTAGACCTGGTGTCCCGGGCTCCGGGGTAGACCTGGTGTCCCGCCGGCACCGGGGTAGACATGGTGTCCCGGGCTCCGGGGTAGACCTGGTGTCCCGCCGGCCCCGGGGTAGACCTGGTGTCCCTGGCTCCGGGGTAGACCTGGTGTCCCGCCGGATCCGGGGTAGACCTGGTGTCCCGCCGGCACCGGGGTAGACCTGGTGTCCCGGGCTCCGGGGTAGACCTGGTGTCCCGCCGGATCCGGGGTAGACCTGGTGTCCCGGGCTCCGGGGTAGACCTGGTGTCCCGCCGGCCCCGGGGTAGACCTGGTGTCCCGGGCCCCGGGGTAGACCTGGTGTCCCAGGCCCCGGGGTAGACCTGGTGTCCCGGGCTCCGGGGTAGACCTGGTGTCCCGCCGGACACGGGGTAGACCTGGTGTCCCTGGCTCCGGGGTAGACCTGGTGTCCCGCCGGCACCGGGGTAGACCTGGTGTCCCGCCGGCACCGGGGTAGACCTGGTGTCCCGGGCTCCGGGGTAGACCTGGTGTCCCGCCGGCACCGGGGTAGACCTGGTGTCCCACCGGACACGGGGTAGACCTGGTGTCCCTGGCTCCGGGGTAGACCTGTTGTCCCGCCGGACACGGGGTAGACCTGGTGTCCCGGGCTCCGGGGTAGACCTGGTGTCCCGCCGGCACCGGGGTAGACCTGGTGTCCCGGGCTCCGGGGTAGACCTGGTGTCCCGCCGGCCCCGGGGTAGACCTGGTGTCCCTGGCTCCGGGGTAGACCTGGTGTCCCGCCGGATCCGGGGTAGACCTGGTGTCCCGCCGGCACCGGGGTAGACCTGGTGTCCCGGGCTCCGGGGTAGACCTGGTGTCCCGCCGGCCCCGGGGTAGACTTGGTGTCCCGGGCTGCGGGGTAGACCTGGTGTCCCGCCGGACACGGGGTAGACCTGGTGTCCCGGGCTCCGGGGTAGACCTGGTGTCCCGCCGGATCCGGGGTAGACCTGGTGTCCCGCCGGACCCGGGGTAGACCTGGTGTCCCGCCGGCACCGGGGTAGACCTGGTGTCCGCCGGATCCGGGGTAGACCTGGTGTCCCGCCGGACACGGGGTAGACCTGGTGTCCCTGGCTCCGGGGTAGACCTGGTGTCCCGGGATCCGGTGTAGACCTGGTGTCCCGCCGGATCCGGGGTAGACCTGGTGTCCCGGGCTCCGGGGTAGACCTGGTGTCCCGGGATCCGGGGTAGACCGGGTGTCCCGCCGGATCCGGGGTAGACCTGGTGTCCCGCGCTCCGGGGTAGACCTGGTGTCCCACCGGACACGGGGTAGACCTGGTGTCCCTGGCTCCGGGGTAGACCTGGTGTCCCGCCGGACACGGGGTAGACCTGGTGTCCCGGGCTCCGGGGTAGACCTGGTGTCCCGCCGGCCCCGGGGTAGACCTGGTGTCCCGGGCTCCGGGGTAGACCTGGTGTCCCGCCGGACACGGGGTAGACCTGGTGTCCCGGGCTGCGGGGTAGACCTGGTGTCCCGCCGGACACGGGGTAGACCTGGTGTCCCTGGCTCCGGGGTAGACCTGGTGTCCCGGGCTCCGGGGTAGACCTGGTGTCCCGCCGGACCCGGGGTAGACCTGGTGTCCCGGGCTCCGGGGTAGACCTGGTGTCCCTGGCTCCGGGGTAGACCTGGTGTCCCGCCGGACACGGGGTAGACCTGGTGTCCCGCCGGACACGGGGTAGACCTGGTGTCCCGGGCTCCGGGGTAGACCTGGTGTCCCGCCGGACACGGGGTAGACCTGGTGTCCCGCCGGACCCGGGGTAGACCTGGTGTCCCGACGGACACGGGGTAGACCTGGTGTCCCGGGCTCCGGGGTAGACCTGGTGTCCCGCCCGATTCGGGGTAGACCTGGTGTCCCGGGCTCCGGGGTAGACCTGGTGTCCCGGGCTCCGGGGTAGACCTGGTGTCCCGCCGGATCCGGGGTAGACCTGGTGTCCCGGGCTCCGGGGTAGACCTGGTGTCCCTGGCTCCGGGGTAGACCTGGTGTCCCGCCGGACACGGGGTAGACCTGGTGTCCCGGGCTCCGGGGTAGACCTGGTGTCCCGCCGGCACCGGGGTAGACCTGGTGTCCCGGGCTCCGGGGTAGACCTGGTGTCCCGACGGACACGGGGTAGACCTGGTGTCCCGGGCCCCGGGGTAGACCTGGTGTCCCGCCGGCACCGGGGTAGACCTGGTGTCCCGGGCTCCGGGGTAGACCTGGTGTCCCGGGCTCCGGGGTAGACCTGGTGTCCCGCCGGATCCGGGGTAGACCTGGTGTCCCGGGCTCCGGGGTAGACCTGGTGTCCCGCCGGACACGGGGTAGACCTGGTGTCCCGGGCTCCGGGGTAGACCTGGTGTCCCGACGGACACGGGGTAGACCTGGTGTCCCGGGCCCCGGGGTAGACCTGGTGTCCCGCCGGATCCGGGGTAGACCTGGTGTCCCGGGCTCCGGGGTAGACCTGGTGTCCCGGGCTCCGGGGTAGACCTGGTGTCCCGCCGGATCCGGGGTAGACCTGGTGTCCCGCGCTCCGGGGTAGACCTGGTGTCCCTCCGGCCCCCGGGTAGACCTGGTGTCCCACCGGACACGGAGTAGACCTGGTGTCCCGGGCTCCGGGGTAGACCTGGTGTCCCTGGCTCCGGGGTAGACCTGGTGTCCCGCCGGACACGGGGTAGACCTGGTGTCCCGGGCTCCGGGGTAGACCTGGTGTCCCGCCGGATCCGGGGTAGACCTGCTGTCCCTTCACATCCGCCTGCCTCCCGGGCGCCACGGCGAGCCGCGTCAGCGCCGGAGCCGGCTTGACCTGCTGAGCCAGGGCCGGCCCGGACCCGGAGTGGGCCTCCCGTCTCCCTGTCTTCGCCCGCCGCCCGGGTTGCCTCACCGTCCCCATCGACCCCGGAGCCGGGCTAAGCTCACAGCCTCCTATCACCCCGGAGCCAGACGGCTCGATCAGCCCCGTCCCGCACAATGAACCCCGGCCCGCTTTCAAGATCAATACATATTTTCGGGGTTTATTGTGTTGGTCATTTGGGATTTTTTTTTTTTTTTTTTGGTGGGTTTTGGTGGTATTTTCGGGTTTTTTTTTTTTTTTTTCTTTCTTTCTTTCTTTATTGTTTGTTGTTTCTTGGTTCGGCTCTGTTTGATGCTGAGTTTTGAGGCTGTTTGCTTTTGGGGGGGGTCGGTGGTCTTGTGGTTTGGATTTGGGTAGAATGGCTCCTCTATTCGCTTGGAACGAGAAACTCGTCCGGAAAAACAAACCGACAATAACAATTGGCAGATTTTATTTCTCCTCGTTTTGTATCCAGAGCACTCCCAGCCGAGCCGACGGGCAACCCGTGCCCCGTGGTCTGCCTGCTGACACGCTGAACTGGCGAAACGGCGCCCCCACCACCCCCCCGCCCCCGCCCCCGCCCTGTCCCACCCACGCCCTCCTGAGACCCTACACAGCCCGGCTCCCCTGGCCCCCGATGCGGCTCGCCCCGCCCCGCCCCGCCCCGCCCACCGGTAGAGGCGGCTGCCGCCGGCACCACCGCCAGCACACAGGCGGCCACTTTCGGGCGGGTTCTTTCACGGTCCGCAGAGGTCTTCCGCCCTCGACGTCAGTCTAGGGGGCCGTGGGGGCTCGGTGCCGAGGCGCCCGGGGCCGGCACGAAGCCGCCGGCCCTTGGCCCTCGTCCGCACACAGACACAGATACAGCGCCACACCCACCGCCCCCCCCCCCCCCGTGCGCACGTTCACTCCCCAAGGTCATCCCTTCAGGCCACCACACCGCCCCGCGCGTGCACACGCGCGCGCGGACAACCATCCCCGCCCCCTCGCCGCCCCACGCCACCTGCCCCCGCCTGCCCGCCCGCCCGCCTGCCTGGCTGCCCGTCCGCATGCACGCTCTCGCGTGCCCTCACTCCCTGTCCCTGGCCCCGTCCCCGTCCCCGCGCCCGCCCCTGCCCTTACCCCTGCCCTTGCCGTCTCTGCTGGAGCCGCCCACGCCCATCGGCGGTTGAGGGCGCCCCACCCGCCCTCTCCCATCAGTCCCCCTGGCGCCGTCTGCATACTTTTCCCGCTTGCTAGGCACCCGAAGAGGAAGGCCGGCCAGGCACCACAGGTGTAGCCACGGGCAAGGCGGCCGTGGCCTAAGGCCGGCCCGGGACACCAGGACTACGACGGGGCGTTGGACACCAGGTCTAGCCCGGGCCCTAGGGCACCAGGTCTACCCCGGGCCCTGGGACACCAGGTCTACCCCGGGGCCCTGGGACACCAGGTCTACCCCGGGGCCTGGGACACCAGGTCTACCCCGAGCCTGTGGCCGCCGGAGCCCAAGTCCGGCCGGGACACCAGGTCTACCCCGATCCCTGGGCCGCCGGAGCCTAAGTCCGGCCGGGTACACCAGGTCTACCCCTTGGCCTTGGACACCAGGTCTACCCCGAGCCCTGGGACACCAGGTCTACCCCGGGCGCTGGGACACCAGGTCTACCCCGGGGCCTGGGACACCAGGTCTACCCCGGGCGCTGGGACACCAGGTCTACCCCGGGGCCTGGGACACCAGGTCTACCCCGGGCGCTGGGACACCAGGTCTACCCCGGGGCCTGGGCCGCCGGAGCCTAAGTCCGGCCGGGACACCAAGTCTACCCCGGGCCGTGGGACACCAGGTCTACCCCGAGCCCTGGGACACCAGGTCTACCCCGGGCCGTGGGACACCAGGTCTACCCCGGGGCCTGGGACACCAGGTCTACCCCGGGCGCTGGGACACCAGGTCTACCCCGGGGCCTGGGACACCAGGTCTACCCCGGGGCCTGGGCCGCCGGAGCCTAAGTCCGGCCGGGACACCAGGTCTACCCCGGGCCGTGGGACACCAGGTCTACCCCGGGGCCTGGGACACCAGGTCTACCCCGAGCCCGTGGCCGCCGGAGCCTAAGTCCGGCCGGGTACACCAGGTCTACCCCTTGGCCTTGGACACCAGGTCTACCCCGAGCCCTGGGACACCAGGTCTACCCCGGGCCGTGGGACACCAGGTCTACCCCGAGACCTGGGACACCAGGTCTACCCCGGGCCGTGGGACACCAGGTCTACCCCGGGGCCGTGGGACACCAGGTCTACCCCGAGCCCTGGGACACCAGGTCTACCCCTTGGCCTTGGACACCAGGTCTACCCCGGGCGCTGGGACACCAGGTCTACCCCGGGGCCTGGGACACCAGGTCTACCCCGGGGCCTGGGCCGCCGGAGCCTAAGTCCGGCCAGGACAACAGGTCTACCCCGGGCCCTGGGACACCAGGTCTACCCCGGGCCCTGGGACACCAGGTCTACCCCGGGCGCTGGGACACCAGGTCTACCCCGAGCCCTGGGACACCAGGTCTACCCCTTGGCCTTGGACACCAGGTCTACCACGGGCGCTGGGACACCAGCTCTACGCCGGGCCGTGGGACACCAGGTCTACCCCTTGGCCTTGGACACCAGGTCTACCCCGAGCCCTGGGACACCAGGTCTACCCGGGGGCCTGGGCCGCCGGAGCCTAAGTCCGGCCGGGACACCAGGTCTACCCCGGGCGCTGGGACACCAGGTCTACCCCGGGGCCTGGGACACCAGCTCTACCCCGGGGCCTGGGCCGCCGGAGCCTAAGTCCGTCCGGGACACCAGGTCTACCCCGGGCCGTGGGACACCAGGTCTACCCCGAGCCCGTGGCCGCCGGAGCCTAAGTCCGGCCGGGTACACCAGGTCTACCCCTTGGCCTTGGACACCAGGTCTACCCCGAGCCCTGGGACACCAGGTCTACCCCGGGCCGTGGGACACCAGGTCTACCCCGAGACCTGGGACACCAGGTCTACCCCGGGCCGTGGGACACCAGGTCTACCCCGGGGCCGTGGGACACCAGGTCTACCCCGAGCCCTGGGACACCAGGTCTACCCCTTGGCCTTGGACACCAGGTCTACCCCGGGCGCTGGGACACCAGGTCTACCCCGGGGCCTGGGACACCAGGTCTACCCCGGGGCCTGGGCCGCCGGAGCCTAAGTCCGGCCGGGACACCAGGTCTACCCCGGGCCGTGGGACACCAGGTCTACCCCGGGCGCTGGGACACCAGGTCTACCCCGGGGCCTGGGACACCAGGTCTACCCCGGGCGCTGGGACACCAGGTCTACCCCGGGGCCTGGGACACCAGGTCTACCCCGGGGCCTGGGACACCAGGTCTACCCCGGGGCCTGGGCCGCCGGAGCCTAAGTCCGTCCGGGACACCAGGTCTACCCCGGGCCGTGGGACACCAGGTCTACCCCGGGGCCTGGGCCGCCGGAGCCTAAGTCCGTCCGGGACACCAGGTCTACCCCGGGCCGTGGGACACCAGGTCTACCCCGGGGCCTGGGCCGCCGGAGCCTAAGTCCGGCCGGCACACCAGGTCTACCCCTTGGCCTTGGACACCAGGTCTACCCCGAGCCCTGGGACACCAGGTCTACCCCGGGCCGTGGGACACCAGGTCTTCCCCGGGGCCTGGGACACCAGGTCTACCCCGGGGCCTGGGCCGCCGGAGCCTAAGTCCGTCCGGGACACCAGGTCTACCCCGGGCCGTGGGACACCAGGTCTACCCCGGGGCCTGGGCCGCCGGAGCCGAAGTCCGGCCGGCACACCAGGTCTACCCCTTGGCCTTGGACACCAGGTCTACCCCGAGCCCTGGGACACCAGGTCTACCCGGGGGCCTGGGCCGCCGGAGCCTAAGTCCGGCCGGGACACCAGGTCTACCCCGGGCGCTGGGACACCAGGTCTACCCCGGGGCCTGAGACACCAGGTCTACCCCGGGCCCTGGGCCGCCGGAGCCTAAGTCCGGCTGGGACACCAGGTCTACCCCGGGCGCTGGGACACCAGGTCTACCCCGAGCCCGTGGCCGCCGGAGCCTAAGTCCGGCCGGGTACACCAGGTCTACCCCTTGGCCTTGGACACCAGGTCTACCCCGAGCCCTGGGACACCAGGTCTACCCCGGGCCGTGGGACACCAGGTCTACCCCGAGACCTGGGACACCAGGTCTACCCCGGGCCGTGGGACACCAGGTCTACCCCGGGGCCGTGGGACACCAGGTCTACCCCGAGCCCTGGGACACCAGGTCTACCCCTTGGCCTTGGACACCAGGTCTACCCCGGGCGCTGGGACACCAGGTCTACCCCGGGGCCTGGGACACCAGGTCTACCCCGGGGCCTGGGCCGCCGGAGCCTAAGTCCGGCCAGGACAACAGGTCTACCCCGGGCCCTGGGACACCAGGTCTACCCCGGGCCCTGGGACACCAGGTCTACCCCGGGCGCTGGGACACCAGGTCTACCCCGAGCCCTGGGACACCAGGTCTACCCCTTGGCCTTGGACACCAGGTCTACCACGGGCGCTGGGACACCAGCTCTACGCCGGGCCGTGGGACACCAGGTCTACCCCTTGGCCTTGGACACCAGGTCTACCCCGGACCCTGGGCCGCCGGAGCCGAAGTCCGGCTGGGACACCAGGTCTACCCCGGGGCCTGGGACGCCAGGTCTACCCCGAGCCCTGGGACACCAGGTCTACCCCTTGGCCTTGGACACCAGGTCTACCCCGAGCCC
>JAYKTQ010000418.1:45000-47500 GCA_036010785.1 Ammospiza maritima maritima
GCAAGATTGAACGACATTCCCCTGTCTACCCCTGGCCAGGAACTCTCTTGTGGGGTAGACATTAGCTCTTAATTGAAGGGCCGTAATTAATTTTCGGTGAGGTATGCCTCCCGACCGCCTTAACCAGGCGTTACTGATCTCATCGTTTTCAAAATTTTCAATTCCATGACCCTGGGATACCAGGTGGATCCACTTTCGGAATTCTAGTTTCCTCCAATTACTTGGTTTTGGATAAGAAACTTTTGGAGCGGGTGTTTCCCATTCAAGCCGGGCTTCATCCCCACCCTCCAACTCTACCATTGGTAGAGGCTCCCAAATTGATGGGATGGACTCTCGTGTACCTCCAGCTTTAAACCACAATCTCTCATACAACCGTTCCAGATGGATCTCTTTTAAGTAATTCACAAGAGTCACATCAGAAGACTGTGCCAATCTATGCAGCCTTCTCGCTTGTATACTAGGAATGAGCGCCACCAACCTGATGAGACCTAAACCACCATCTTTGAAACTCGAGTACAAGATGGCATCACACGTACTTTGCGGAAGATGAAGCCATTCCTTGACCGTGTTGCGAATCAACAGGTCGAGGGATTCGAGGAGACCCACTTTAACCTCAGTATGATCGGCCAGATAAATCAGTCTCGGAATAGTATAAGTCCTGAGAATATCGACCTTCTGGAGAGGTTTTAAAGGCGAACGACCAATCCGATGGAGCCAATCAGTTAGTTTCTCTAATAACCTGGGGTCCGCGAAGCCCGTCCATGGGTCGACCTCTGTGCCAAGATATCTTTCTGAGGAACCCGGGTCGATCATGTTCAAAGGGGATCCGTTTATTACCCATGGGGGACAATCATTGATAGTATATGAGTCCCTTGTTGGCTTGATGTAAAAGCCATAACATTTTTCACCCTTCGTACTGAGGCCGGTAAGATTACAAAAGGCCTCTAAAATTTTGATGTTTCGGCACATGCCTTCCCAGGAATTGCTCAGGAGCACAAGGTCATCGGCAAATGCCATGGCAGTAGTTTTCCAACCTCCATGATGGAATCCTTCTCCTTCACGTTCAAGCTTACATAGAAGGGGGTCCATCGCTAAGTTAAACAGCAAAGGTGACATAGGGTCGCCCTGTTTAACACCAGAGCGAATGTATATGGGGTCTGTTTTTCCCTTTCCAATGGAAACGTACGTCTTAACATCACGATACATTTCCCTTACTAGATCAATCACGTGTGCGTCCACACCTCTCTGAACCAGACTCTCAAATACATGCTCATGGCATACAGTGTCAAATGCCTTGGCGATATCCACGAACACAACCCCCAGATGTTTATGCTCCTGTTTTGCTGTTTTTACCACAAGTTGTAACAACTTGAGGTTCTCGGCACACCCGGATGCGCAAATAAAACCCCGTTGCCGGGGATTAATGGGACAGGCTCTGGACAGCCTCGCCGTGGCGATCCTGGAAAATAACCTAATCACCATGGAACCAATAGTGATTGGTCTCCAGTTATTGATATCACCAAGCTTCTGTACATCTGAAGACTTGGGTATCAAGACTGTCCTGCAGTCCCGCAGCGCATCTGGAATTGTACCTGTAATAAGCCAGAGGTTGAAGATCTCACTCAACCGGGAAAATCTAGGGTCTTTTGCAATAATATGACCCAGAGTAATCCCATCTGGCCCAGGAGCAGAGGTTTTACATATCTCTTTCACGTTCTTTTCCACCTCTTTCTCTGTAATTAGAGCCTCAAACGTCACATTGTTCGCCTCCTCATAAGGAGGGAACCCCAAGAGGCCACCAAATACACCAGATGTATCCCATCTATTTTTAAAATGATCGTGGACCGCGCTAGATGGTAACTGGCATTGAATGGCTTCCGTGCTGTCCAAGATAATGTGCGCGAGGCGCCTTCTATGCAGCCTAAACAACAACTGAAATCGCTTAAATTTGCCCCTTTTAATCGCTCTTTTACGCATCCAATTAGGTGTAGTTTTGGATGCTTCTTCGCCATGGGGTGCCTGCTTTTTTCGACCCTTCCAGATAGATTTACTCTGGCTAGGCTCCCCCAGAATACTGAGGAACTCATTGTATACGTCATTCACCACACAACCTGGGTCTTGCCCATTAACAATTTTTTCAAAGGCCTCCCGATACACGGTGAACTTTCCAACCGATAGTCCCGCTTCGATCATCTCGCGGTATCGGAGCTTTAACTGTCCCTCCTTCGGCAATTTAGCAGACTCGGGTGGATGTTCAATCCCCACGGCGCCTTCATGTTGTACTACGGAGGGACCTTTCACCAAGAGGCGCCTTTTATCGCTTATCTGCTTAGCTGTCTTTGTTGGAATATGCTCCGCAATAAGCTAATTAATATTCCTTTTACCGGCGTATTTGTCCACCAGCTGTATCAGGAGGGCCTCTTCCTCTTCAGTCCATACTCTCTTATGGGCCCCTCGGGCTGATGACTCCTTAGGATGGGAAGCAATAATCCGCTCCTCG
>JAYKTQ010000418.1:52500-55675 GCA_036010785.1 Ammospiza maritima maritima
GTCAAGCGACGCTCAGACAGGCGTAGCCCCGGGAGGAACCCGGGGCCGCAAGTGCGTTCGAAGTGTCGATGATCAATGTGTCCTGCAATTCACATTAATTCTCGCAGCTAGCTGCGTTCTTCATCGACGCACGAGCCGAGTGATCCACCGCTAAGAGTTGTCTGGCTTTCGGGCGCCGCTCACGCCGAGCGGCCCCTTTCGTCTTTCGCGCCGAGGACGCGCGGGCACGCGCCTGGCTTCGACCGTACGAGCACACAGAGAAACGGAAGGGGAAAAAAACGATCGGAGAAACCCACGCTCCGAAGGACTGCCAAGAGGCGGGGGAGCCCGCGCCCCCGACCGCCTCCCCCCGCGAGGGGAGACGCCGGCCTCACATGCCGTCCTTCGGAGGCGGCCCAGGCGCCCGGGCTCGGCCCGGCCTCCGCGCGGAGGGCCACGCGGCGCGCGCCGGGCACGCGGGGGGCACGGCGGCCCGCCCGCTCTCGCTTTCACGGGACGACGCGCGCACAACACACGCACTCGGGCCACGCGGCCGGGGGCGCGGCCGTCGGCCCCCGCGCGCGCCGGCTCCCCTTCGGCCCCCTCGCCGCGGGGCTCGCGGCGGCGCGCCGCCGCGCCGCCGCGCGGCCGGCTCTCTCTCTTCCCCGGCGGCCTTACCCCGCTCGAGACGGCACGCGACGACGACCGTGCCGCCGGCGCGCCTTCCCCGCCGGCGGGACCGCTCCCGCCGGGCGGGCCAGCGGACGGCGGACGCGCTCCGCCGCCGGCCCCGGAGGCGGACGCCACCGAGACCCGAGCCGGCGTCGCCAGCGCCCGAGGCCTGCCGGACGGCAGGCCCCGCCGTCGCCGGGGCCGCACTCCCGGGACCGCCGCCGCCGCGTCGCACCGCCGGGGCCCCTTGCCTCGGCACGCGCCCGGCGGAAGGCGTACGGCGCTGAGCCGGGGGGCAACGCCCGCTCTCCTCGTTTTCACGCGGAGACCGGGCGGGGGAAGCGCCCCCGCGGCCGCCCGCACGCCTTCCTTCGGCCCACACGCGGCCGGGAAGGGCGACGGAGGACGCGACGTGCAGGGCCCGGGCCGGGACCGCCGCCGGCCACGGCGGGCGCCCTCCGGCCGACCGTCCCCGCAGGGGGGGACACCCGTCGAGCGGCGCCGCCGCCGCTCGGCACGGGGTCGCCCGCGCTCGCGGGCCTCCGCCGACGGAGGGCCCGCCGGACGCTCGCCCCCCGGGCGGGCGGGCGATCCAGCCGGGCGGGGGACGGCCGGCGGACGGCGCCGCCGGTGCGTTCGAGGAGGAAGGCCGTCGAGGGGAGAGGGGCCGGACGCGCGAGACGCGGCGCCGCGCGCGCGAGCGACCGCGGCAGCGGGCCGAGGAGAGAGCGCGGCGGACCCCGGCGGCCGCGACCCCGCGGCCGAGGAAAGGCAGAGAGCGGGCGCTCTCTGCCGGCGTCGCCCGTTACGACGAGGCGAGCGGGTCGGCCCCCGCGGCCGACCGCGCGCCGCGGCCTCTCCGCCGAGGCCGGGCCGCAGAGAGGGGGGGGCAGGGCGCCCCTCCCCGGCGCGGCGCGGTTACCCCCGCGCGCGCGCGCGCGGCGGGCACGACGACGACGACGACGACGACGGCGGAGGGAGCGCGGCCGGCGGCCGCGGACACCACCGCAGGGGCTCGGCGGGAGTAGCTGCTCCCCACCCCTCAGTGGCGCCGCACCGCCGCCCGGCAACACCCGCCGCCGCCGCCGCCGCCGCCGCCGGCACCGCCGCCGCCACGGCGGGCCGCGCCGAGCCGCCCGAGTCTTTAAACCGCCGCCCGGCTCGCCGGCCCCCTTTCGGCCCCCGCAGCGGCGTGTGGCGACGCCGAGGGGGAAACCTGGGGGGGAACCGCCGAGGCGCGGAGCGCTAGGTACCTGGCCCTGGGGCGAGGGAAACGACCTGCATGGCCCCGCCGGGGTGCCTCCCCCGCTGCCGCCCTCGGGGGAGCGTCCACCGGCGGGGGCGCGCCCGACGTCTGCCGCCACCACCGCGGCGTCCTTCTCGGGGCCCGGGGTTTCCCTCAGTAGCCCGGCGCTGCGCCCGAGAGGACCGCCGCGGCTCGGGCCGCCCCGCCGGCGCGGGGACGCGGCCCGACCGCCGAGCGCGCCTCGCCCGCGCGCGCGCGCGCCCCGAAGCGCGGCCCGGAACGCCCGGAGGGGGCTCGGCCCTCCGGTGCGCGAGGGGCACCGCTCGGCCCGAGAGCGGGAACTCTTGCCGGCCCGGCAAAAGCCCCGCTCCCCGGTGCGGGAAGGGCCGGAGGAGCCGCCTCCTCCGAGCCCCGAAGGCGCCCCCGCCACCCGCTCCCTCGCCATTTCCACATCGGCCGCCGACGGGTGCCACGGCCGGACGGCCGGCCGTCGCTCGACGGGCGAAGCAGCGAGGGGAGGGACGGGCGCGCCTCCGGGAGGGGCCGTGCCGAGCACCCCTCCCTCCCGGCACCCGGGCGGCTTCTCGCGCGCACCGAGGAGAGCCGGCCTCGGGAGAACTCGGGCCGCCGCTGAGCGGGGCGCCCGCACGCGGCACCCGGCGACCGGCGTTCGGCGGCGCCGGCCGCGGTGGGCGAGAGGCTCGGGGCCGGCCGCGGCCCCGCTCCCCGGCGGGGACGGACCGGCGGCAGACCGGCGCAAGGCGGGGGGGAAGAAGGAGGAGGAGGAGGAGGAGGAAAGCCGCCGCGACGGCGGGCCAGCGCGCCGCGCTTCGAGGCCCGGCCGCGACGCGCGGTGTAGCGCGGGGTCAGCCCCGCCCGCGCGCACGGTGACGGGCGCGCGCGGCGCGCCGAGCCGCGCCGAGCGGCCCCCCCCTCTCTCTCTCTCCCGAAACCCCCCCCCCCCGCGCGGAGGGTGCCGCGCGCCTCCGTCACTCTCTCTCTGGGGCTGCGGCGCGCGGCCTCGACGGGAAGGGCGTGTGGCCCCCCGGTGCCGACCGAGGCCGGCGGGCCGGGGAGCCGAGCGTGCGAACGGAGCGGGCGTGCGAGCGACGCCGCGCGCGCGGCCGGCCGGACGGCCCGGCAACGCGGCAGGCGCCGAGCCCCACCGGTAATGATCCTTCCGCAGGTTCACCTACGGAAACCTTGTTACGACTTTTACTTCCTCTAGATAGTCAAGTTCGACCGTCTTCTCGACACTCCGGCAGGGCCGTGGCCGAC
>JAYKTQ010000100.1:40000-45000 GCA_036010785.1 Ammospiza maritima maritima
GACACTTCCTTCCTTCCTTCCGACACTTCCTTCCGACACTTCCTTCCGACACTTCCTTCCGACACTTCCTTCCGAAACTTCCTTCCGACACTTCCTTCCTTCCTTCCTTCCTTCCTTCCTTCCTTCCTTCCTTCCGCCACTTCCTTCCGCCACTTCCTTCCGCCACTTCCTTCCGCCACTTCCTTCCGCCACTTCCTTCCGCCACTTCCTTCCGCCACTTCCTTCCTTCCTTCCTTCCTTCTTCCTTCATACCTTCCTTCTTTCCGACTCTTCCTTCCTTCCTTCCTTCCTTCCTTCCTTCCTTCCTTCCTTCCTTCCTTCCTTCCTTCCTTTCTTCCTTCCTTCCTTCCTTCCCTCCTTCCGACACTTCCTTCCTTCCTTCCTTCCTTCCTTCCTTCCTTCCTTCCTTCCTTCCTTCCTTCCGACACTTCCTTCCGACACTTCCTTCCTTCCGACACTTCCTTCCGACACTTCCTTCCTTCCTTCCTTCCGACACTTCCTTCCGACACTTCCTTCCTTCCTTCCTTCCTTCCTTCCTTCCTTCCTTCCTTCCTCCCTTCCTTCCTTCCTTCCTTCCTTCCTTCCTTCCTTCCTTCCGACACTTCCTTCATTCCGACACTTCCTTCCTTCCTTCCTTCCGACACTTCCTTCCGACACTTCCTACCGACACTTCCTTCCTTCCAACACTTCCTCTTTTCCTTCCTTCCTTCCTTCCTTCCTTCCTTCCTTCCTTCCTTCCTTCCTTCCTTCCTTCCTTCCGACACTTCCTTCCTTCCTTCCTTCCTTCCGACACTTCCTTCCTTCCTTCCTTCCGACACTTCCTTCCGACACTTCCTTCCGACACTTCCTTCCGACACTTCCTTCCTTCCTTTCGACACTTCCTTCCGACACTTCCTTCCGATACTTCCTTCCGAAACTTCCCTCCAACACTTCCTTCCTTCCTTCCTTCCTCCCTTCCTTCCTTCCTTCCTTCCTTCCTTCCTTCCTTCCTTTATTCCTTCATTCCTTCATTCCTTCCTTCCGCCACTTCCTTCCGCCACTTCCTTCTTTCCTTCCTTCCTTCCTTCCTTCCTTCCTTCCTTCCTTCCTTCCTTCCTTCCTTCCTTCCTTCCTTCCTTCCTTCCTTCCTTCCTTCCTTCCTTCCTTCCTTTCTTTCCTTCATACCTTCCTTCTTTCCGACTCTTCCTGCCGACTCTTCCTTCCTTCCTTCCTTCCTTCCTTCCTTCCTTCCTTCCTTCCTTCCTTCCTTCCTTCCTTCCTTCCTTCATTCCTTCCTTCCTTCCTTCCTTCTTCCTTCATACCTTCCTTCTTTCCGACTCTTCCTTCCTTCCTTCCTTCCTTCCTTCCTTCCTTCCTTCCTTCCTTCCTTCCTTCCTTCCTTCCTTCCGACACTTCCTTCCGACACTTCCTTCCTTCCTTCCTTACTTCCTTCCTTCCTTCCTTCCTTCCTTCCTTCCTTCCTTCCGACACTTCCTTCCGACACTTCCTTCCGACACTTCCTTCCGACACTTCCTTCCGACACTTCCTTCCGACACTTCCTACCTTCCTTCCTTCCTTCCTTCTTTCCTTCCTTCCTTCCTTCCTTCCTTCCTTCCTTCCTTCCTTCCTTCCTTCCTTCCTTCCTTCCTTCCTTCCTTCCGACACTTCCTTCCGACACTTCCTTCCTTCCTTCCTTCCTTCCTTCCTTCCTTCCTTCCTTCCTTCCTTCCTTCCTTCCTTCCTTCCGACACTTCCTTCCGACACTTCCTTCCGACACTTCCTTCCTTCCTTCCGACACTTCCTTCCAACACTTCCTTCCGAGACTTCCTTCCGACACTTCCTTCCTTCCGACACTTCCTTCCGACACTACCTTCCTTCCTTCCTTCCTTCCGACACTGCTTTCCTTCCGGCACTTCCTTCCTTCCTTCCTTCTTTCCTTCCTTCCTTCCTTCCGACACTTCCTTCCTTCCGACACTTCCTTCCTTCCTTCCGACACTTCCTTCCTTCCTTCCGACACTTCCTTCCAACACTTCCTTCCGACACTTCCTTCCGAAACTTCCTTCCGACACTTCCTTCCTTCCTTCCTTCCTTCCTTCCTTCCTTCCTTCCTTCCTTCCTTCCGCCACTTCCTTCCGCCACTTCCTTCCGCCACTTCCTTCCGCCACTTCCTTCCTTCCTTCCTTCTTCCTTCATACCTTCCTTCTTTCCTACTCTTCCTTCCTTCCTTCCTTCCTTCCTTCCTTCCTTCCTTCCTTCCTTCCTTCCGCCACTTCCTTCCGCCACTTCCTTCCGCCACTTCCTTCCTTCCTTCCTTCCTTCCTTCCTTCTTCCTTCATACCTTCCTTCTTTCCTACTCTTCCTTCCTTCCTTCCTTCCTTCCTTCCTTCCTTCCTTCCTTCCGACACTTCCTTCCTTCCGACACTTCCTTCCTTCCGACACTTCCTTCCTTCCTTCCTTCCGACACTTCCTTCCGACACTTCCTTCCGACACTTCCTTCCTTCCTTCATTCCTTCCTTCCTTCCTTCCTTCCTTCCTTCCTTCCTTCCTTCCTACCTTCCTTCCTTCCTTCCTTCCTTCCGACACTTCCTTCCGACACTTCCTTCCTTCCGACACTTCCTTCCTTCCTTCCGACACTTCCTTCCGACACTTCCTTCCTTCCTTTCTTCCTTCCATCACTTCCTTCCTACCGACATTTCCTTCCTTCCTTCCTTCCTTCTTTCCTTCCTTCCTTCCTTCCGACACTTCCTTCCTTCCTTCCTTCCTTCCTTCCTTCCTTCCTTCCTTCCTTCCTTCCTTCCTTCCGACACTTCCTTCCGACACTTCCTTCCGACACTTCCTTCCGACACTTCCTTCCTTCCTTCCGACACTTCCTTCCAACACTTCCTTCCGAGACTTCATTCCGACACTTCCTTCCTTCCGACACTTCCTTCCGACACTACCTTCCTTCCTTCCTTCCTTCCGACACTTCTTTCCTTCCGGCACTTCCTTCCTTCCTTCCTTCCTTCCTTCCTTCCTTCCTTCCTTCCTTCCTTCCTTCCTTCCTTCCTTCCTTCCGACACTTCCTTCCTTCCGACACTTCCTCCCTTCCCTTCCCTTCCCTTCCCTTCCTTCCTTCCGACACTTCCTTCCTTCCTTCCTTCCTTCCTTCCTTCCTTCCTTCCGACACTTCCTTCCGACACTTCCTTCCGACACTTCCTTCCGACACTTCCTTCCTTCCTTCCGACACTTCCTTCCTTCCTTCCGACACTTCCTTCCGACACTTCCTTCCGACACTTCCTTCCGAAACTTCCTTCCGACACTTCCTTCCTTCCTTCCTTCCTTCCTTCCTTCTTTCCTTCCTTCCTTCCTTCCGACACTTCCTTCCTTCCTTCCTTCCTTCCTTCCTTCCTTCCTTCCTTCCTTCCGACACTTCCTTCCGACACTTCCTTCCGACACTTCCTTCCGACACTTCCTTCCTTCCTTCCGACACTTCCTTCCAACACTTCCTTCCGAGACTTCATTCCGACACTTCCTTCCTTCCGACACTTCCTTCCGACACTACCTTCCTTCCTTCCTTCCTTCCGACACTTCTTTCCTTCCGGCACTTCCTTCCTTCCTTCCTTCCTTCCTTCCTTCCTTCCTTCCTTCCTTCCTTCCTTCCTTCCTTCCTTCCTTCCTTCCTTCCGACACTTCCTTCCTTCCGACACTTCCTCCCTTCCCTTCCCTTCCCTTCCCTTCCTTCCTTCCGACACTTCCTTCCTTCCTTCCTTCCTTCCTTCCTTCCTTCCTTCCTTCCTTCCTTCCTTCCGACACTTCCTTCCGACACTTCCTTCCGACACTTCCTTCCTTCCTTCCGACACTTCCTTCCTTCCTTCCGACACTTCCTTCCGACACTTCCTTCCGACACTTCCTTCCGAAACTTCCTTCCGACACTTCCTTCCTTCCTTCCTTCCTTCCTTCCTTCCTTCCTTCCTTCCTTCCTTCCTTCCTTCCTTCCGCCACTTCCTTCCGCCACTTCCTTCCGCCACTTCCTTCCGCCACTTCCTTCCGCCACTTCCTTCCGCCACTTCCTTCCGCCACTTCCTTCCGCCACTTCCTTCCTTCCTTCCTTCCTTCCTTCTTCCTTCATACCTTCCTTCTTTCCGACTCTTCCTTCCTTCCTTCCTTCCTTCCTTCCTTCCTTCCTTCCTTCCTTCCTTCCTTCCTTCCTTCCTTCCTTCCTTCCTTCCCTCCTTCTGACACTTCCTTCCTTCCTTCCTTCCTTCCTTCCTTCCTTCCTTCCGACACTTCCTTACGACACTTCCTTCCGACACTTCCTTCCGACACTTCCTTCCGACACTTCCTTCCGACACTTCCTTCCTTCCTTCCTTCCGACACTTCCTTCCGATACTTCCTTCCTTCCTTCCTTCCTTCCTTCCTTCCTTCCTTCCTTCCTTCCTTCCGACACTTCCTTCCTTCCGACACTTCCTTCCTTCCGACACTTCCTTCCTTCCTTCCTTCCGACACTTCCTTCCGAAACTTCCCTCCAACACTTCCTTCCTTCCTTCCTTCCTTCCTTCCTTCCTTCCTTCCTTCCTTCCGACACTTCCTTCCTTCCGACACTTCCTTCCTTCCGACACTTCCTTCCTTCCTTCCTTCCGACACTTCCTTCCGACACTTCCTTCCTTCCTTCCTTCCTTCCTTCCTTCCTTCCTTCCTTCCTTCCTTCCTTCCTTCCTTCCGACACTTCCTTCCTTCCTTCCTTCTTTCCTTCCTTCCTTCCTTCCTTCTTTACTTCCTTCCTTCCTTCCTTCCTTCCTTCCTTCCTTCCTTCCTTCCTTCCTTCCTTCTTTACTTCCTTCCTTCCTTCCTTCCTTCCTTCCTTCCTTCCTTCCTTCCTTCCTTCCTTCCTTCCTTCCTTCCTTTCTTTCCTTCATACCTTCCTTCTTTCCGACTCTTCCTTCCCACTCTTCCTTCCTTCCTTCCTTCCTTCCTTCCTTCCTTCCTTCCTTCCTTCCTTCTGACACTTCCTTCCTTCCTTCCTTCCGACACTTCCTTCCGAC
>JAYKTQ010000100.1:62500-67500 GCA_036010785.1 Ammospiza maritima maritima
TTCCTTCCTTCCTTCCTTCCTTCCTTCTTCCTTCATACCTTCCTTCTTTCCGACTCTTCCTTCCTTCCTTCCTTCCTTCCTTCCTTCCTTCCTTCCTTCCTTCCTTCCTTCCTTCCTTCCTTCCTTCCTTCCTTCCTTCCTTCTGACACTTCCTTCCTTCTGACACTTCCTTCCTTCCTTCCTTCCTTCCTTCCTTCCTTCCTTCCTTCCTTCCTTCCTTCCTTCCTTCCTTCCTTCCTTCCTTCTGACACTTCCTTCCTTCCTTCCTTCCTTCCTTCCTTCCTTCCTTCCTTCCGACACTTCCTTCCGACACTTCCTTCCGACACTTCCTTCCGACACTTCCTTCCGACACTTCCTTCCTTCCTTCCGACACTTCCTTCCTTCCGACACTTCCTTCCTTCCTTCCTTCCTTCCTTCCTTCCTTCCTTCCTTCCTTCCTTCCTTCCTTCCTTCCTTCCTTCCTTCCTTCCTTCCTTCCTTCTTTCCTTCCTTCCTTCCTTCCTTCCTTCCTTCCTTCCTTCCTTCCTTCCTGCCTTCCTGCCTTCCTTCCTTCCGACACTTCCTTCCGACACTTCCTTCCGACACTTCCTTCCGACACTTCCTTCCTTCCTTCCGACACTTCCTTCCTTCCTTCCTTCCTTCCTTCCTTCCTTCCTTCCTTCCTTCCTTCCTTCCGACACTTCCTTCCTTCCTTCCTTCCTTCCTTCCATCCTTCCTTCCTTCCTTCCTTCCTTCCTTCCTTCCTTCCTTCCTTCCGACACTTCCTTCCTTCCTTCCGACACTTCCTTCCTTCCTTCCGACACTTCCTTCCGAAACTTCCTTCCGACACTTCCTTCCTTCCTTCCTTCCTTCCTTCCTTCCTTCCTTCCTTCCTTCCTTCCGACACTTCCTTCCTTCCGACACTTCCTTCCTTCCTTCCGACACTTCCTTCCTTCCTTCCGACACTTCCTTCCGACACTTCCTTCCGACACTTCCTTCCGAAACTTCCTTCCGACACTTCCTTCCTTCCTTCCTTCCTTCCTTCCTTCCTTCCTTCCTTCCTTCCTTCCTTCCTTCCTTCCTTCCTTCCGCCACTTCCTTCCGCCACTTCTTTCCTTCCTTCCTTCCGACACTTCCTTCCGACACTTCCTTCCTTCCTTCCTTCCTTCCTTCCTTCCTTCCTTCCTTCCTTCCTTCCTTCCTTCCTTCCTTCCTTCCTTCCTTCCTTCCTTCCAACACTTCCTTCCGACACTTCCTTCCGACACTTCCTTCCGACACTTCCTTCCGACACTTCCTTCCGACACTTCCTTCCTTCCTTCCTTCCGACACTTCCTTCCGACACTTCCATCCTTCCTTCCTTCCTTCCTTCCTTCCTTCCTTCCTTCCTTCCTTCCTTCCTAACTTCCTTCCTTCCTTCCTTTCTTTCCTTCATACCTTCCTTCTTTCCGACTCTTCCTTCCGACTCTTCCTTCCGACACTTCCTTCCGACACTTCCTTCCGACACTTCCTTCCTTCCTTTCTTCCTTCCATCACTTCCTTCCTACCGACATTTCCTTCCTTCCTTCCTTCCTTCCTTCCTTCCTTCCTTCCTTCCTTCCTTCCTTCCTTCCTTCCTTCCTTCCGACACGTCCTTCCTTCCTTCCTTCCTTCCTTCCTTCCTTCCGACACTTCCTTCCGACACTTCCTTCCGACACTTCCTTCCTTCCTTCCGACACTTCCTTCCAACACTTCCTTCCGAGACTTCCTTCCGACACTTCCTTCCTTCCGACACTTCCTTCCGACACTTCCTTCCTTCCTTCCGACACTTCCTTCCGACACTTCCTTCCGACACTTCCTTCCGAAACTTCCTTCCGACACTTCCTTCCTTCCTTCCTTCCTTCCTTCCTTCCTTCCTTCCTTCCTTCCTTCCGACACTTCCTTCCTTCCGACACTTCCTTCCTTCCGACACTTCCTTCCTTCCGACACTTCCTTCCTTCCTTCCGACACTTCCTTCCTTCCTTCCGACACTTCCTTCCGACACTTCCTTCCGACACTTCCTTCCGACACTTCCTTCCGAAACTTCCTTCCGACACTTCCTTCCTTCCTTCCTTCCTTCCTTCCTTCCTTCCTTCCTTCCTTCCTTCCTTCCTTCCTTCCTTCCTTCCGCCACTTCCTTCCGCCACTTCCTTCCGCCACTTCCTTCCGCCACTTCCTTCCGCCACTTCCTTCCGCCACTTCCTTCCTTCCTTCCTTCCTTCTTCCTTCATACCTTCCTTCTTTCCGACTCTTCCTTCCTTCCTTCCTTCCTTCCTTCCTTCCTTCCTTCCTTCCTTCCTTCCTTCCTTCCTTCCTTCCTTCCTTCCTTTCTTCCTTCCTTCCTTCCTTCCCTCCTTCCGACACTTCCTTCCTTCCTTCCTTCCTTCCTTCCTTCCTTCCTTCCTTCCTTCCTTCCGACACTTCCTTCCGACACTTCCTTCCTTCCGACACTTCCTTCCGACACTTCCTTCCTTCCTTCCTTCCGACACTTCCTTCCGACACTTCCTTCCTTCCTTCCTTCCTTCCTTCGTTCCTTCCTCCCTTCCTTCCTTCCTTCCTTCCTTCCTTCCTTCCTTCCTTCCTTCCTTCCTTCCGACACTTCCTTCATTCCGACACTTCCTTCCTTCCTTCCTTCCGACACTTCCTTCCGACACTTCCTACCGACACTTCCTTCCTTCCAACACTTCCTCTTTTCCTTCCTTCCTTCCTTCCTTCCTTCCTTCCTTCCTTCCTTCCTTCCTTCCTTCCTTCCTTCCTTCCTTCCTTCCTTCCTTCCTTCCTTCCTTCCTTCCTTCCTTCCTTCCTTCCTTCCAACACTTCCTTCCGACACTTCCTTCCGACACTTCCTTCCGACACTTCCTTCCGACACTTCCTTCCGACACTTCCTTCCTTCCTTCCTTCCGACACTTCCTTCCGACACTTCCATCCTTCCTTCCTTCCTTCCTTCCTTCCTTCCTTCCTTCCTTCCTTCCTTCCTAACTTCCTTCCTTCCTTCCTTTCTTTCCTTCATACCTTCCTTCTTTCCGACTCTTCCTTCCGACTCTTCCTTCCGACACTTCCTTCCGACACTTCCTTCCGACACTTCCTTCCTTCCTTTCTTCCTTCCATCACTTCCTTCCTACCGACATTTCCTTCCTTCCTTCCTTCCTTCCTTCCTTCCTTCCTTCCTTCCTTCCTTCCTTCCTTCCTTCCTTCCGACACGTCCTTCCTTCCTTCCTTCCTTCCTTCCTTCCTTCCGACACTTCCTTCCGACACTTCCTTCCGACACTTCCTTCCTTCCTTCCGACACTTCCTTCCAACACTTCCTTCCGAGACTTCCTTCCGACACTTCCTTCCTTCCGACACTTCCTTCCGACACTTCCTTCCTTCCTTCCGACACTTCCTTCCGACACTTCCTTCCGACACTTCCTTCCGAAACTTCCTTCCGACACTTCCTTCCTTCCTTCCTTCCTTCCTTCCTTCCTTCCTTCCTTCCTTCCGACACTTCCTTCCTTCCGACACTTCCTTCCTTCCGACACTTCCTTCCTTCCGACACTTCCTTCCTTCCTTCCGACACTTCCTTCCTTCCTTCCGACACTTCCTTCCGACACTTCCTTCCGACACTTCCTTCCGACACTTCCTTCCGAAACTTCCTTCCGACACTTCCTTCCTTCCTTCCTTCCTTCCTTCCTTCCTTCCTTCCTTCCTTCCTTCCTTCCTTCCTTCCTTCCTTCCGCCACTTCCTTCCGCCACTTCCTTCCGCCACTTCCTTCCGCCACTTCCTTCCGCCACTTCCTTCCGCCACTTCCTTCCTTCCTTCCTTCCTTCTTCCTTCATACCTTCCTTCTTTCCGACTCTTCCTTCCTTCCTTCCTTCCTTCCTTCCTTCCTTCCTTCCTTCCTTCCTTCCTTCCTTCCTTCCTTCCTTTCTTCCTTCCTTCCTTCCTTCCCTCCTTCCGACACTTCCTTCCTTCCTTCCTTCCTTCCTTCCTTCCTTCCTTCCTTCCTTCCTTCCGACACTTCCTTCCGACACTTCCTTCCTTCCGACACTTCCTTCCGACACTTCCTTCCTTCCTTCCTTCCGACACTTCCTTCCGACACTTCCTTCCTTCCTTCCTTCCTTCCTTCCTTCCTTCCTCCCTTCCTTCCTTCCTTCCTTCCTTCCTTCCTTCCTTCCTTCCTTCCTTCCGACACTTCCTTCATTCCGACACTTCCTTCCTTCCTTCCTTCCGACACTTCCTTCCGACACTTCCTACCGACACTTCCTTCCTTCCAACACTTCCTCTTTTCCTTCCTTCCTTCCTTCCTTCCTTCCTTCCTTCCTTCCTTCCTTCCTTCCTTCCTTCCTTCCGACACTTCCTTCCTTCCTTCCTTCCTTCCGACACTTCCTTCCTTCCTTCCTTCCGACACTTCCTTCCGACACTTCCTTCCGACACTTCCTTCCGACACTTCCTTCCTTCCTTTCGACACTTCCCTTCCGACCACTTCCTTCCGATACTTCCTTCCGAAACTTCCCTCCAACACTTCCTTCCTTCCTTCCTTCCTCCCTTCCTTCCTTCCTTCCTTCCTTCCTTCCTTCCTTCCTTCATTCCTTCATTCCTTCATTCCTTCCTTCCGCCACTTCCTTCCGCCACTTCCTTCTTTCCTTCCTTCCTTCCTTCCTTCCTTCCTTCCTTCCTTCCTTCCTTCCTTCCTTCCTTCTCCTTCCTTCCTTCCTTCCTTCCTTCCTTCCTTCCTTCCTTTCTTTCCTTCATACCTTCCTTCTTTCCGACTCTTCCTGCCGACTCTTCCTTCCTTCCTTCCTTCCTTCCTTCCTTCCTTCCTTCCTTCCTTCCTTCCTTCCTTCCTTCCTTCCTTCCTTCCTTCCTTCCTTCCTTCTTCCTTCATACCTTCCTTCTTTCCGACTCTTCCTTCCTTCCTTCCTTCCTTCCTTCCTTCCTTCCTTCCTTCCTTCCTTCCTTCCTTCCTTCCTTCCTTCCGACACTTCCTTCCGACACTTCCTTCCTTCCTTCCTTCCTTCCTTCCTTC
>JAYKTQ010000276.1:0-12500 GCA_036010785.1 Ammospiza maritima maritima
TTTCCTTCCTTCCTTCCTTCCTTCCGACACTTCCTTCCTTCCGACACGCCCTTCCTTCCTTTTCCTTCCTTCCTTCCTTCCTTCCGACACTTCCTTCCTTCCTTCCGACACTTCCTTCCGACACTTCCTTCCTTCCTTCCTTCCTTCCTTCCTTCCTTCCTTACTTCCTTCCTTCCTTCCTTCCTTCCTTCCTTCCTTCCGACACTTCCTTCCTTCCGACACTTCCTTCCTTCCTTCCTTCCTTCCTTCCTTCCTTCCTTCCTACCAACACTTCCTTCCGACACTTCCTTCCTTCCGACACTTCCTTCCGACACTTCCTTCCTTCCTTCCTTCCTTCCTTCCTTCCTTCCTTCCTTCCTTCCTTCCTTCCTTCCTTCCTTCCTTCCTTCCGACACTTCCTTCCTTCCTTCCGACACTTCCTTCCTTCCTTCCTTTCTTCCTTCCTTCCGACACTTCCTTACTTCCTTCCGACACTTCCTTCCTTCCTTCCGACACTTCCTTCCGACACTTCCTTCCGACACTTCCTTCCCACACTTCCTTCCTTCCTTCCGACACTTCCTTCCTTCCTTCCTTCCTTCCTTCCTTCCTTCCTTCCTTCCTTCCTTCCTTCCTTCCTTCCTTCCTTCCGACACTTCCTTCCTTCCGACACTTCCTTCCTTCCTTCCGACACTTCCTTCCGAAACTTCCTTCCGACACTTCCTTCCTTCCTTCCTTCCTTCCTTCCTTCCTTCCTTCCTTCCTTCCTTCCTTCCTTCCTTCCTTCCTTCCTTCCTTCCTTCCTTCCTTCCTTCCGACACTTCCTTCCGACACTTCCTTCTGACACTTCCTTCCGACACTTCCTTCCAACACTTCCTTCCGACACTTCCTTCCGACACTTCCTTCCTTCCTTCCGACACTTCATTCCTTCCGACACTTCCTTCCAACACTTCCTTCCTTCCTTCCTTCCTTCCTTCCTTCCTTCCTTCCTTCCTTCCTTCCTTCCTTCCTTCCTTCCTCCCGACACTTCCTTCCTTCCGACACTTCCTTCCTTCCTTCCGACACTTCCTTCCGACACTTCCTTCCGACACTTCCTTCCTTCCTTCCTTCCTTCCTTCCTTCCTTCCTTCCTTCCTTCCTTCCTTCCTTCCTTCCTTCCTTCCTTCCGACACTTCCTTCCTTCCTTCCTTCCTTCCTTCCTTCCTTCCTTCCTTCCTTCCTTCCTTCCTTCCGACACTTCCTTCCGACACTTCCTTCCTTCCGACACTTCCTTCCTTCCTTCCTTCCTTCCTTCCTTCCTTCCTTCCTTCCTTCCTTCCTTCCTTCCTTCCTTCCTTCCGACACTTCCTTCCGACACTTCCTTCCGACACTTCCTTCCTTCCGACACTTCCTTCCGACACTTCCTTCCGACACTTCCTTCCTTCCTTCCTTCCTTCCTTCCTTCCTTCCTTCCTTCCTTCCTTCCTTCCTTCCGACACTTCCTTCCGACACTTCCTTCCTTCCTTCCTTCCTTCCTTCCGACACTTCCTTCCTTCCTTCCTTCCTTCCTTCCGACACTTCCTTCCGACACTTCCTTCCGACACTTCCTTCCTTCCGACACTTCCTTCCTTCCTTCCTTCCTTCCTTCCTTCCTTCCTTCCTTCCTTCCTTCCGACACTTCCTTCCGACACTGCCTTCCGACACTTCCTTCCGACACTTCCTTCCTTCCTTCCGACACTTCCTTCCGACACTTCCTTCCGACACTTCCTTCCAACACTTCCTTCCTTCCTTCCTTCCTTCCTTCCTTCCTTCCTTCCTTCCTTCCTTCCTTCCTTCCTTCCTTCCTTCCTTCCTTCCTTCCTTCCTTCCTTCCGACACTTCCTTCCTTCCGACACTTCCTTCCTTCCGACACTTCCTTCCTTCCTTCCTTCCGACACTTCCTTCCTTCCTTCCTTCCTTCCGACACTTCCTTCCTTCCTTCCTTCCTTCCTTCCTTCCGACACTTCCTTCCGACACTTCCTTCCGACACTTCCTTCCGACACTTCCTTCCTTCCGACACTTCCTTCCTTCCGACACTTCCTTCCTTCCGACACTTCCTTCCAACACTTCCTTCCTTCCTTCCTTCCTTCCTTCCTTCCTTCCTTCCTTCCTTCCTTCCTTCCTTCCGACACTTCCTTCCTTCCTTCCGACACTTCCTTCCTTCCGACACTTCCTTCCTTCCTTCCTTCCTTCCTTCCGACACTTCCTTCCTTCCTTCCTTCCTTCCTTCCTTCCTTCCTTCCTTCCTTCCTTCCTTCCGACACTTCCATCCGACACTTCCTTCCGACACTTCCTTCCGACACTTCCTTCCTTCCTTCCTTCCTTCCTTCCTTCCTTCCTTCCTTCCTTCCTTCCTTCCTTCCTTCCGACACTTCCTTCCTTCCTTCCGACACTTCCTTCCTTCCTTCCGACACTTCCTTCCAACACTTCCTTCCGACACTTCCTTCCAACACTTCCTTCTGACACTTCCTTTCGACACTTCCTTCCTTCCTTCCGACACTTCCTTCCTTCCGACACTTCCTTCCAACACTTCCTTCCTTCCTTCCTTCCTTCCTTCCTTCCTTCCTTCCTTCCTTCCTTCCTTCCTTCCTTCCTTCCTTCCATCCTTCCTTCCTTCCTTCCTTCCGACACTTCCTTCCTTCCGACACTTCCTTCCTTCCTTCCGACACTTCCTTCCGACACTTCCTTCCTTCCTTCCTTCCTTCCTTCCTTCCTTCCTTCCTTCCTTCCTTCCTTCCTTCCGACACTTCCTTCCTTCCGACACTTCCTTCCTTCCTTCCTTCCTTCCTTCCTTCCTTCCTTCCTTCCTACCAACACTTCCTTCCGACACTTCCTTCCTTCCGACACTTCCTTCCGACACTTCCTCCCTTCCTTCCTTCCTTCCTTCCTTCCTTCCTTCCTTCCTTCCTTCCTTCCTTCCTTCCTTCCTTCCGACACTTCCTTCCTTCCTTCCGACACTTCCTTCCTTCCTTCCTTTCTTCCTTCCTTCCGACACTTCCTTACTTCCTTCCGACACTTCCTTCCTTCCTTCCGACACTTCCTTCCGACACTTCCTTCCGACACTTCCTTCCCACACTTCCTTCCTTCCTTCCGACACTTCCTTCCTTCCTTCCTTCCTTCCTTCCTTCCTTCCTTCCTTCCTTCCTTCCTTCCTTCCTTCCTTCCTTCCTTCCTTCCTTCCTTCCTTCCGACACTTCCTTCCTTCCGACACTTCCTTCCTTCCTTCCGACACTTCCTTCCGAAACTTCCTTCCGAATTTCCTTCCTTCCTTCCTTCCTTCCTTCCTTCCTTCCTTCCTTCCTTCCTTCCTTCCTTCCTTCCTTCCTTCCTTCCGACACTTCCTTCCTTCCTTCCTTCCGACACTTCCTTCTGACACTTCCTTCCGACACTTCCTTCCAACACTTCCTTCCGACACTTCCTTCCGACACTTCCTTCCTTCCTTCCGACACTTCATTCCTTCCGACACTTCCTTCCAACACTTCCTTCCTTCCTTCCTTCCTTCCTTCCTTCCTTCCTTCCTTCCTTCCTTCCTTCCTTCCTTCCTTCCTTCCTTCCTTCCGACACTTCCTTCCTTCCGACACTTCCTTCCTTCCGACACTTCCTTCCTTCCTTCCGACACTTCCTTCCGACACTTCCTTCCGACACTTCCTTCCTTCCTTCCTTCCTTCCTTCCTTCCTTCCTTCCTTCCTTCCTTCCTTCCTTCCTTCCTTCCTTCCTTCCTTCCTTCCTTCCTTCCTTCCTTCCTTCCTTCCGACACTTCCTTCCTTCCTTCCTTCCTTCCTTCCTTCCTTCCTTCCTTCCTTCCTTCCTTCCTTCCGACACTTCCTTCCGACACTTCCTTCCTTCCGACACTTCCTTCCTTCCTTCCTTCCTTCCTTCCTTCCTTCCTTCCTTCCTTCCTTCCTTCCTTCCTTCCTTCCTTCCTTCCGACACTTCCTTCCGACACTTCCTTCCGACACTTCCTTCCTTCCGACACTTCCTTCCGACACTTCCTTCCTTCCTTCCTTCCTTCCTTCCTTCCTTCCTTCCTTCCTTCCTTCCTTCCTTCCTTCCTTCCTTCCGACACTTCCTTCCGACACTTCCTTCCTTCCTTCCTTCCTTCCGACACTTCCTTCCTTCCTTCCTTCCTTCCGACACTTCCTTCCGACACTTCCTTCCGACACTTCCTTCCTTCCGACACTTCCTTCCTTCCTTCCTTCCTTCCTTCCTTCCTTCCTTCCTTCCTTCCTTCCTTCCTTCCTTCCTTCCTTCCGACACTTCCTTCCGACACTGCCTTCCGACACTTCCTTCCGACACTTCCTTCCTTCCTTCCGACACTTCCTTCCGACACTTCCTTCCGACACTTCCTTCCAACACTTCCTTCCTTCCTTCCTTCCTTCCTTCCTTCCTTCCTTCCTTCCTTCCTTCCTTCCTTCCTTCCTTCCTTCCTTCCTTCCTTCCGACACTTCCTTCCTTCCGACACTTCCTTCCTTCCGACACTTCCTTCCTTCCTTCCTTCCGACACTTCCTTCCTTCCTTCCTTCCTTCCGA
Organism: Ammospiza maritima maritima; assembly: GCA_036010785.1. NCBI lineage: Eukaryota > Metazoa > Chordata > Aves > Passeriformes > Passerellidae > Ammospiza > Ammospiza maritima. The sequence goes on from JAYKTQ010000276.1 coordinate 4,526, forward strand.
CACTTCCTTCCTTCCTTCCTTCCTTCCTTCCTTCCGACACTTCCTTCCGACACTTCCTTCCGACACTTCCTTCCGACACTTCCTTCCTTCCGACACTTCCTTCCTTCCGACACTTCCTTCCAACACTTCCTTCCTTCCTTCCTTCCTTCCTTCCTTCCGACACTTCCTTCCTTCCTTCCGACACTTCCTTCCTTCCGACACTTCCTTCCATCCAACACTTCCTTCCTTCCTTCCTTCCGACACTTCCTTCCTTCCTTCCTTCCTTCCTTCCTTCCGACACTTCCTTCCTTCCTTCCTTCCTTCCTTCCTTCCTTCCTTCCTTCCTTCCTTCCTTCCTTCCTTCCTTCCTTCCTTCCGACACTTCCATCCGACACTTCCTTCCGACACTTCCTTCCGACACTTCCTTCCTTCCTTCCTTCCTTCCTTCCTTCCTTCCTTCCTTCCTTCCTTCCTTCCTTCCTTCCTTCCTTCCTTCCTTCCGACACTTCCTTCCTTCCTTCCGACACTTCCTTCCTTCCTTCCGACACTTCCTTCCAACACTTCCTTCCGACACTTCCTTCCAACACTTCCTTCTGACACTTCCTTTCGACACTTCCTTCCTTCCTTCCGACACTTCCTTCCTTCCGACACTTCCTTCCAACACTTCCTTCCTTCCTTCCTTCCTTCCTTCCTTCCTTCCTTCCTTCCTTCCTTCCTTCCTTCCTTCCATCCTTCCTTCCTTCCTTCCTTCCGACACTTCCTTCCTTCCGACACTTCCTTCCTTCCTTCCGACACTTCCTTCCTTCCTTCCTTCCTTCCTTCCTTCCTTCCTTCCTTCCTTCCTTCCTTCCTTCCTTCCTTCCTTCCTTCCTTCCTTCCTTCCTTCCTTCCTTCCTTCCTTTCTTCCTTCCGACACTTCCTTCCGACACTTCCTTCCGACACTTCCTTCCGACACTTCCTTCCTTCCTTCCTTCCTTCCTTCCTTCCTTCCTTCCTTCCTTCCTTCCTTCCTTCCTTCCTTCCTTCCTTCCGACACTTCCTTCCGACACTTCCTTCCGACACTTCCTTCCGACACTTCCTTCCTTCCGACACTTCGTTCCGAAACTTCCTTCCGACACTTCCTTCCGACACTTCCTTCCTTCCTTCCTTCCTTCCTTCCTTCCTTCCTTCCTTCCTTCCTTCCTTCCTTCCTTCCTTCCTTCCTTCCTTCCTTCCTTTCTTCCTTCCTTCCGACACTTCCTTCCTTCCTTCCGACACTTCCTTCCTTCCTTCCGACACTTCCTTCTGACACTTCCTTCCGACACTTCCTTCCTTCCTTCCGACACTTCCTTCCGACACTTCCTTCCTTCCTTCCTTCCTTCCGACACTTCCTTCCTTCTGACACGCCCTTCCTTCCTTCCTTCCTTCCTTCCTTCCTTCCGACACTTCCTTCCTTCCTTCCGACACTTCCTTCCGACACTTCCTTCCTTCCTTCCTTCCTTCCTTCCTTCCTTCCTTCCTTCCGACACTTCCTTCCTTCCGACACTTCCTTCCTTCCTTCCTTCCTTCCTTCCTTCCTTCCTTCCTTCCTTCCTACCAACACTTCCTTCCGACACTTCCTTCCTTCCGACACTTCCTTCCGACACTTCCTTCCTTCCTTCCTTCCTTCCTTCCTTCCTTCCTTCCTTCCTTCCTTCCTTCCTTCCTTCCGACACTTCCTTCCTTCCTTCCGACACTTCCTTCCTTCCTTCCTTTCTTCCTTCCTTCCGACACTTCCTTAGTTCCTTCCGACACTTCCTTCCTTCCTTCCGACACTTCCTTCCGACACTTCCTTCCGACACTTCCTTCCCACACTTCCTTCCTTCCTTCCGACACTTCCTTCCTTCCTTCCTTCCTTCCTTCCTTCCTTCCTTCCTTCCTTCCTTCCTTCCTTCCTTCCTTCCTTCCGACACTTCCTTCCTTCCGACACTTCCTTCCTTCCTTCCGACACTTCCTTCCGAAACTTCCTTCCGACACTTCCTTCCTTCCTTCCTTCCTTCCTTCCTTCCTTCCTTCCTTCCTTCCTTCCTTCCTTCCTTCCTTCCTTCCTTCCGACACTTCCTTCCTTCCGAAACTTCCTTCCTTCCTTCCTTCCTTCCGACACTTCCTTCCGACACTTCCTTCCGACACTTCCTTCCTTCCTTCCGACACTTCCTTCCTTCCGACACTTCCTTCCAACACTTCCTTCCTTCCTTCCTTCCTTCCTTCCTTCCTTCCTTCCTTCCTTCCTTCCTTCCTTCCTTCCTTCCTTCCTTCCTTCCTTCCTTCCTTCCTTCCTTCCTTCCGACACTTCCTTCCTTCCTTCCTTCCTTCCTTCCTTCCTTCCAACACTTCCTTCCGACACTTCCTTCCGACACTTCCTTCCGACACTTCCTTCCTTCCTTCCTTCCTTCCTTCCTTCCTTCCTTCCGACATTTCCTTCCGACACTTACTTCCGACACTTCCTTCCTTCCGACACTTCCTTCCGACACTTCCTTCCGACACTTCCTTCCTTCCTTCCTTCCTTCCTTCCTTCCTTACTTCCTTCCTTCCTTCCTTCCTTCCGACACTTCCTTCCTTCCTTCCGACACTTCCTTCCGACACTTCCTTCCGACACTTCCTTCCATCCTTCCGACACTTCCTTCCGACACTTCCTTCCGACACTTCCTTCCGACACTTCCTTCCTTCCTTCCTTCCTTCCTTCCTTCCTTCCTTCCTTCCTTCCTTCCTTCCTTCCGACACTTCCTTCCGACACTTCCTTCCGACACTTCCTTCCTTCCTTCCGACACTTCCTTCCGACACTTCCTTCCGACACTTCCTTCCATCCTTCCGACACTTCATTCCTTCCGACACTTCCTTCCTTCCTTCCTTCCTTCATTCCTTCCTTCCTTCCTTCCTTCCGACACTTCCTTCCTTCCTTCCTTCCTTCCTTCCTTCCTTCCTTCCTTCCGACACTTCCTTCCGACACTTCCTTCCGACACTTCCTTCCTTCCGACACTTCCTTCCGACACTTCCTTCCGACACTTCCTTCCTTCCTTCCGACACTTCCTTCCGACACTTCCTTCCGACACTTCCTTCCATCCTTCCGACACTTCATTCCTTCCGACACTTCCTTCCTTCCTTCCTTCCTTCCTTCCTTCCTTCCTTCCTTCCTTCCTTCCTTCCTTCCTTCCTTCCTTCCTTCCTTCCGACACTTCCTTCCTTCCTTCCTTCCTTCCTTCCTTCCTTCCTTCCTTCCTTCCTTCCTTCCTTCCGACACTTCCTTCCGACACTTCCTTCCGACACTTCCTTCCTTCCGACACTTCCTTCCTTCCTTCCTTCCTTCCTTCCTTCCTTCCTTCCTTCCTTCCTTCCTTCCTTCCTTCCGACACTTCCTTCCGACACTTCCTTCCTTCCGACACTTCCTTCCGACACTTCCTTCCTTCCTTCCTTCCTTCCTTCCTTCCTTCCTTCCTTCCTTCCTTCCTTCCTTCCTTCCTTCCTTCCGACACTTCCTTCCTTCCGACACTTCCTTCCTTCCTTCCTTCCTTCCTTCCTTCCTTCCTTCCTTCCTTCCTTCCTTCCTTCCTTCCTTCCTTCCGACACTTCCTTCCTTCCTTCCGACACTTCCTTCCTTCCTTCCGACACTTCCTTCCGACACTTCCTTCCGACACTTCCTTCCAACACTTCCTTCCGACACTTCCTTCCGACACTTCCTTCCTTCCTTCCGACACTTCCTTCCTTCCGACACTTCCTTCCAACACTTCCTTCCTTCCTTCCTTCCTTCCTTCCTTCCTTCCTTCCTTCCTTCCTTCCTTCCTTCCTTCCGACACTTCCTTCCTTCCGACACTTCCTTCCTTCCGACGCTTCCTTCCGACACTTCTTTCCGACACTTCCTTCCTTCCTTCCGAAACTTCCTTCCTTCCTTCCTTCCTTCCTTCCTTCCTTCCTTCCTTCCTTCCTTCCTTCCTTCCTTCCTTCCTTCCTTCCTTCCTTCCGACACTTCCTTCCTTCCTTCCTTCCTTCCTTCCTTCCTTCCTTCCTTCCTTCCTTCATTCCTTCCGACACTTCCTTCCGACACTTCCTTCCTTCCTTCCGACACTTCCTTCCTTCCGACACTTCCTTCCTTCCTTCCTTCCTTCCTTCCTTCCTTCCTTCCTTCCTTCCTTCCTTCCTTCCTTCCTTCCTTCCTTCCTTCCTTCCTTCCGACACTTCCTTCCGACACTTCCTTCCGACACTTCCTTCCGACACTTCCTTCCGACACTTCCTTCCTTCCTTCCTTTCTTCCGACACTTCCTTCCGACACTTCCTTCCTTCCTTCCTTCCGACACTTCCTTCCGACACTTCCTTCCTTCCTTCCAACACTTCCTTCCGACACTTCCTTCCGACACTTCCTTCCTTCCTTCCTTCCGACACTTCCTTCCTTCCTTCCTTCCTTCCGACACTTCCTTCCTTCCTTCCTTCCTTCCTTCCTTCCTTCCTTCCTTCCTTCCTTCCTTCCTTCCTTCCTTCCTTCCTTCCGACACTTCCATCCGACACTTCCTTCCGACACTTCCTTCCGACACTTCCTTCCTTCCTTCCTTCCTTCCTTCCTTCCTTCCTTCCTTCCTTCCTTCCTTCCTTCCTTCCTTCCTTCCTTCCGACACTTCCTTCCTTCCTTCCGACACTTCCTTCCTTCCTTCCGACACTTCCTTCCAACACTTCCTTCCGACACTTCCTTCCAACACTTCCTTCTGACACTTCCTTCCGACACTTCCTTCCTTCCTTCCGACACTTCCTTCCTTCCGACACTTCCTTCCAACACTTCCTTCCTTCCTTCCTTCCTTCCTTCCTTCCTTCCTTCCTTCCGACACTTCCTTCCTTCCGACACTTCCTTCCTTCCTTCCGACACTTCCTTCCGACACTTCCTTCCTTCCTTCCTTCCTTCCTTCCTTCCTTCCTTCCTTCCTTCCTTCCTTCCTTCCTTCCTTCCTTCCTTTCTTCCTTCCGACACTTCCTTCCGACACTTCCTTCCGACACTTCCTTCCGACACTTCCTTCCTTCCTTCCTTCCTTCCTTCCTTCCTTCCTTCCTTCCTTCCTTCCGACACTTCCTTCCGACACTTCCTTCCGACACTTCCTTCCGACACTTCCTTCCTTCCGACACTTCGTTCCGAAACTTCCTTCCGACACTTCCTTCCGACACTTCCTTCCTTCCTTCCTTCCTTCCTTCCTTCCTTCCTTCCTTCCTTCCTTCCTTCCTTTCTTCCTTCCTTCCGACACTTCCTTCCTTCCTTCCGACACTTCCTTCCTTCCTCCTGACACTTCCTTCTGACACTTCCTTCCGACACTTCCTTCCTTCCTTCCGACACTTCCTTCCGACACTTCCTTCCTTCCTTCCTTCCTTCCGACACTTCCTTCCTTCCGACACGCCCTTCCTTCCTTCCTTCCTTCCTTCCTTCCTTCCGACACTTCCTTCCTTCCTTCCGACACTTCCTTCCGACACTTCCTTCCTTCCTTCCTTCCTTCCTTCCTTCCTTCCTTCCTTCCTTCCTTCCGACACTTCCTTCCTTCCGACACTTCCTTCCTTCCTTCCTTCCTTCCTTCCTTCCTTCCTTCCTTCCTTCCTTCCTTCCTTCCTACCAACACTTCCTTCCGACACTTCCTTCCTTCCGACACTTCCTTCCGACACTTCCTTCCTTCCTTCCTTCCTTCCTTCCTTCCTTCCTTCCTTCCTTCCTTCCTTCCTTCCGACACTTCCTTCCTTCCTTCCGACACTTCCTTCCTTCCTTCCGACACTTCCTTCCTTCCTTCCTTTCTTCCTTCCTTCCGACACTTCCTTACTTCCTTCCGACACTTCCTTCCTTCCTTCCGACACTTCCTTCCGACACTTCCTTCCGACACTTCCTTCCCACACTTCCTTCCTTCCTTCCGACACTTCCTTCCTTCCTTCCTTCCTTCCTTCCTTCCTTCCTTCCTTCCTTCCTTCCTTCCTTCCTTCCGACACTTCCTTCCTTCCGACACTTCCTTCCTTCCTTCCGACACTTCCTTCCGAAACTTCCTTCCGACACTTCCTTCCTTCCTTCCTTCCTTCCTTCCTTCCTTCCTTCCTTCCTTCCTTCCTTCCGACACTTCCTTCCTTCCGAAACTTCCTTCCTTCCTTCCTTCCTTCCGACACTTCCTTCCGACACTTCCTTCCGACACTTCCTTCCTTCCTTCCGACACTTCCTTCCTTCCGACACTTCCTTCCAACACTTCCTTCCTTCCTTCCTTCCTTCCTTCCTTCCTTCCTTCCTTCCTTCCTTCCTTCCTTCCGACACTTCCTTCCTTCCTTCCTTCCTTCCTTCCTTCCTTCCTTCCTTCCAACACTTCCTTCCGACACTTCCTTCCGACACTTCCTTCCGACACTTCCTTCCTTCCTTCCTTCCTTCCTTCCTTCCTTCCTTCCTTCCTTCCGACACTTCCTTCCGACACTTACTTCCGACACTTCCTTCCTTCCGACACTTCCTTCCGACACTTCCTTCCGACACATCCTTCCTTCCGACACTTCCTTCCTTCCTTCCTTCCTTCCTTCCTTCCTTCCTTCCTTCCTTCCTTCCTTCCAACCTTCCAACCTTCCAACCTTCCAAACTTCCTTCCTTCCTTCCGACACTTCCTTCCGACACTTCCTTCCGACACTTCCTTCCGACACTTCCTTCCTTCCTTCCTTCCTTCCTTCCTTCCTTCCTTCCGACACTTCCTTCCTTCCGACACTTCCTTCCGACACTTCCTTCCGACACTTCCTTCCGACACTTCCTTCCTTCCCTACTTCCTTCCTTCCGACACTTCCTTCCTTCCTTCCTTCCTTCCTTCCTTCCTTCCTTCCTTCCTTCCTTCCTTCCTTCCGACACTTCCTTCCGACACTTCCTTCCGACACTTCCTTCCGACACTTCCTTCCTTCCTTCCTTCCATCCTTCCTTCCTTCCTTCCTTCCTTCCTTCCTTCCTTCCTTCCTTCCTTCCTTCCTTCCTTCCTTCCTTCCGACACTTCCTTCCTTCCTTCCTTCCTTCCTTCCTTCCTTCCTTCCTTCCGACACTTCCTTCCTTCCGACACTTCCTTCCTTCCTTCCTTCCTTCCGACACTTCCTTCCTTCCTTCCTTCCTTCCTTCCTTCCTTCCTTCCTTCCTTCCTTCCTTCCTTCCTTCCTTCCTTCCTTCCGACACTTCCTTCCGACACTTCCTTCCGACACTTCCTTCCTTCCTTCCTTCCTTCCTTCCTTCCTTCCGACACTTCCTTCCGACACTTCCTTCCTTCCGACACTTCCTTCCTTCCTTCCTTCCTTCCTTCCTTCCTTCCTTCCTTCCTTCCTTCCGACACTTCCTTCCTTCCTTCTTTCCGACACTTCCTTTCTTCCTTCCTTCCTTCCGACACTTCCTTCCTTCCTTCCTTCCTTCCTTCCTTCCTTCCTTCCTTCCGACACTTCCTTCCGACACTTCCTTCCGACACTTCCTTCCGACACTTCCTTCCTTCCGACACTTCCTTCCTTCCTTCCTTCCTTCCTTCCTTCCTTCCTTCCTTCCGACACTTCCTTCCTTCCTTCCTTCCGACACTTCCTTCCGACACTTCCTTCCTTCCGACACTTCCTTCCTTCCGACACTTCCTTCCTTCCGACACTTCCGACACTTCCTTCCTTCCTTCCTTCCGACACTTCCTTCCTTCCTTCCTTCCGACACTTCCTTCCGACACTTCCTTCCGACACTTCCTTCCGACACTTCCTTCCTTCCGACACTTCCTTCCGACACTTCCTTCTGACACTTCCTTCCGACACTTCCTTCCTTCCGACACTTCCTTCCTTCGTTCCTTCCTTCCTTCCTTCCTTCCTTCCTTCCTTCCTTCCTTCCGACACTTCCTTCCTTCCTTCCTTCCGACACTTCCTTCCTTCCGACACTTCCTTCCTTCCTTCCGACACTTCCTTCCTTCCTTCAGACACTTCCTTCCGACACTTCCTTCCGACACTTCCTTCCAACACTTCCTTCTGACACTTCCTTCCGACACTTCCTTCC
>JAYKTQ010000276.1:15000-37500 GCA_036010785.1 Ammospiza maritima maritima
CCTTCCGACACTTCCTTCCGACACTTCCTTCCGACACTTCCTTCCGACACTTCCTTCCTTCCTTCCTTCCTTCCATCCTTCCTTCCTTCCTTCCTTCCGACACTTCCTTCCGACACTTCCTTCCTTCCGACACTTCGTTCCGACACTTCCTTCCGACACTTCCTTCCTTCCTTCCTTCCTTCCTTCCTTCCTTCCTTCCTTCCTTCCTTCCTTCCTTCCTTCCTTCCTTCCTTTCTTCCTTCCTTCCGACACTTCCTTCCTTCCTTCCGACACTTCCTTCCTTCCTTCCGACACTTCCTTCTGACACTTCCTTCCGACACTTCCTTCCAACACTTCCTTCCGACACTTCCTTCCGACACTTCCTTCCTTCCTTCCGACACTTCATTCCTTCCGACACTTCCTTCCAACACTTCCTTCCTTCCTTCCTTCCTTCCTTCCTTCCTTCCTTCCTTCCTTCCTTCCTTCCTTCCTTCCTTCCTTCCTTCCTTCCTTCCGACACTTCCTTCCTTCCGACACTTCCTTCCTTCCTTCCGACACTTCCTTCCGACACTTCCTTCCGACACTTCCTTCCTTCCTTCCTTCCTTCCTTCCTTCCTTCCTTCCTTCCTTCCTTCCTTCCTTCCTTCCTTCCTTCCTTCCTTCCGACACTTCCTTCCTTCCTTCCTTCCTTCCTTCCTTCCTTCCTTCCTTCCTTCCTTCCTTCCTTCCGACACTTCCTTCCGACACTTCCTTCCGACACTTCCTTCCGAAACTTCCTTCCTTCCTTCCTTCCTTCCTTCCTTCCTTCCTTCCTTCCTTCCTTCCTTCCTTCCGACACTTCCTTCCGACACTGCCTTCCGACACTTCCTTCCGACACTTCCTTCCTTCCTTCCGACACTTCCTTCCGACACTTCCTTCCGACACTTCCTTCCAACACTTCCTTCCTTCCTTCCTTCCTTCCTTCCTTCCTTCCTTCCTTCCTTCCTTCCTTCCTTCCTTCCTTCCTTCCTTCCTTCCGACACTTCCTTCCTTCCGACACTTCCTTCCTTCCGACACTTCCTTCCTTCCTTCCTTCCGACACTTCCTTCCTTCCTTCCTTCCTTCCGACACTTCCTTCCTTCCTTCCTTCCTTCCTTCCTTCCGACACTTCCTTCCGACACTTCCTTCCGACACTTCCTTCCGACACTTCCTTCCTTCCGACACTTCCTTCCTTCCGACACTTCCTTCCAACACTTCCTTCCTTCCTTCCTTCCTTCCTTCCTTCCTTCCGACACTTCCTTCCTTCCTTCCGACACTTCCTTCCTTCCGACACTTCCTTCCATCCAACACTTCCTTCCTTCCTTCCTTCCGACACTTCCTTCCTTCCTTCCTTCCTTCCTTCCGACACTTCCTTCCTTCCTTCCTTCCTTCCTTCCTTCCTTCCTTCCTTCCTTCCTTCCTTCCGACACTTCCATCCGACACTTCCTTCCGACACTTCCTTCCGACACTTCCTTCCTTCCTTCCTTCCTTCCTTCCTTCCTTCCTTCCTTCCTTCCTTCCTTCCTTCCTTCCTTCCTTCCTTCCTTCCGACACTTCCTTCCTTCCTTCCGACACTTCCTTCCTTCCTTCCGACACTTCCTTCCAACACTTCCTTCCGACACTTCCTTCCAACACTTCCTTCTGACACTTCCTTCCGACACTTCCTTCCTTCCTTCCGACACTTCCTTCCTTCCGACACTTCCTTCCAACACTTCCTTCCTTCCTTCCTTCCTTCCTTCCTTCCTTCCTTCCTTCCTTCCTTCCGACACTTCCTTCCTTCCGACACTTCCTTCCTTCCTTCCGACACTTCCTTCCGACACTTCCTTCCGACACTTCCTTCCTTCCTTCCTTCCTTCCTTCCTTCCTTCCTTCCTTCCTTCCTTCCTTCCTTCCTTTCTTCCTTCCTTCCGACACTTCCTTCCTTCCTTCCGACACTTCCTTCCTTCCTTCCGACACTTCCTTCTGACACTTCCTTCCGACACTTCCTTCCTTCCTTCCGACACTTCCTTCCGACACTTCCTTCCTTCCTTCCTTCCTTCCGACACTTCCTTCCTTCCGACACGCCCTTCCTTCCTTCCTTCCTTCCTTCCTTCCTTCCGACACTTCCTTCCGACACTTCCTTCCGACACTTCCTTCCTTCCGACACTTCCTTCCGACACTTCCTTCCGACACTTCCTTCCTTCCTTCCTTCCTTCCTTCCTTCCTTCCTTCCTTCCTTCCTTCCTTCCGACACTTCCTTCCGACACTTCCTTCCTTCCTTCCTTCCTTCCGACACTTCCTTCCTTCCTTCCTTCCTTCCGACACTTCCTTCCGACACTTCCTTCCGACACTTCCTTCCTTCCGACACTTCCTTCCTTTCTTCCTTCCTTCCTTCCTTCCTTCCTTCCTTCCTTCCTTCCTTCCTTCCTTCCTTCCGACACTTCCTTCCGACACTGCCTTCCGACACTTCCTTCCGACACTTCCTTCCTTCCTTCCGACACTTCCTTCCGACACTTCCTTCCGACACTTCCTTCCAACACTTCCTTCCTTCCTTCCTTCCTTCCTTCCTTCCTTCCTTCCTTCCTTCCTTCCTTCCTTCCTTCCTTCCTTCCTTCCGACACTTCCTTCCTTCCGACACTTCCTTCCTTCCGACACTTCCTTCCTTCCTTCCTTCCGACACTTCCTTCCTTCCTTCCTTCCTTCCGACACTTCCTTCCTTCCTTCCTTCCTTCCTTCCTTCCGACACTTCCTTCCGACACTTCCTTCCGACACTTCCTTCCGACACTTCCTTCCTTCCGACACTTCCTTCCTTCCGACACTTCCTTCCAACACTTCCTTCCTTCCTTCCTTCCTTCCTTCCTTCCGACACTTCCTTCCTTCCTTCCGACACTTCCTTCCTTCCGACACTTCCTTCCATCCAACACTTCCTTCCTACCTTCCTTCCGACACTTCCTTCCTTCCTTCCTTCCTTCCTTCCGACACTTCCTTCCTTCCTTCCTTCCTTCCTTCCTTCCTTCCTTCCTTCCTTCCTTCCGACACTTCCATCCGACACTTCCTTCCGACACTTCCTTCCGACACTTCCTTCCTTCCTTCCTTCCTTCCTTCCTTCCTTCCTTCCTTCCTTCCTTCCTTCCTTCCTTCCTTCCTTCCTTCCGACACTTCCTTCCTTCCTTCCGACACTTCCTTCCTTCCTTCCGACACTTCCTTCCAACACTTCCTTCCGACACTTCCTTCCAACACTTCCTTCTGACACTTCCTTCCGACACTTCCTTCCTTCCTTCCGACACTTCCTTCCTTCCGACACTTCCTTCCAACACTTCCTTCCTTCCTTCCTTCCTTCCTTCCTTCCTTCCTTCCTTCCTTCCTTCCTTCCGACACTTCCTTCCTTCCGACACTTCCTTCCTTCCTTCCGACACTTCCTTCCGACACTTCCTTCCGACACTTCCTTCCTTCCTTCCTTCCTTCCTTCCTTCCTTCCTTCCTTCCTTCCTTCCTTCCTTCCTTCCTTCCTTCCTTCCTTCCGACACTTCCTTCCTTCCGACACTTCCTTCCTTCCTTCCGACACTTCCTTCCGACACTTCCTTCCGACACTTCCTTCCTTCCTTCCTTCCTTCCTTCCTTCCGTTTACCTTCCTTCCTATCCTTCCTTCCTTCCTCCTTCCTTCCTTCCTTACGACACTTCCTTCCTTCCTTCATTCCTTTCCTTCCTTCCTTCTCCCTTCCTTCCTTCCTTCCTTCCTTCGGTCTTCCTTCCTTCCTTCCGACACTTCCTTCCGACTCTTCGCTTCCGACACTTCCTTCCTATCCTCTCCTTCCATTCCTTCTTCCTTCCTTCCTTCCTTCCTTCTTCCACTTCCTTCCTTCCTTCCTTCCTCCTCCGACACTTCCTTCTCGACACTCCTTCCTTCCGACACTTCCTTCCTTCCTTCCTTCCTTCCTTCCTCCTTCCTTCCTTCTCTCCTTCCCGACACTTCCTTCCGACACTTCCTTCCTTCCGCACTCTCCTTCCTGACCTTCCTTCCGACCTTCCTTCCTTCCCTTCCTTCCTTCCTTCCTTCCTTCCTTCCTTCCTTCCTTCCTTCCGACCTTCCTTCCGACACTTCCTTCCGACACTTCCTTCCTTTCCTTCCTTCCTTCCGTCACTTCCTTCCTTCCTTCCTTCCTTCCTTCCGACTCTTCCTTCCGACACTTCCTTCCGACACTCTCCTTCCTTCCGACACTTCTTCTTTCTTCCTTCCTTCCTTCCTTCCTTCCTTCCTTCCTTCCTTCCTTCCTTCCTTCCGACACTTCCTTCCGACACTGCCTTCCGACACTTCCTTCGACACTTCCTCCTTCTTCCGACACTTCCTCCGACACTTCCTTCCGACACTTCCTTCCAACACTTCCTTCCTTCCTTCCTTCCTTCCTTCCCTTCCTTCCTTCCTTCCTTCCTTCCTTCCTTCTTCCTTCCTTCCTTCCTTCCGACACTTCCTTCCTTCCGACACTTCCTTCCTTCCGACACTTCCTTCCTTCCTTCCTTCCGACACTTCCTTCCTTCCTTCCTTCCTTCCGACACTTCCTCCTTCCTTCCTTCCTTCCTTCCTTCCGACACTTCCTTCCGACACTTCCTTCCGACACTTCCTTCCGACACCTTCCTTCCTTCCGGACACTTCCTGTCCTTCCGACACTTCCTTCCAACACTTCCTTCCTTCCTTCCTTCCTTCCTTCCTTCCGACACTTCCTTCCTTCCTTCCGACACTTCCTTCCTTCCGACACTTCCTTCCATCCAACACTTCCTTCCTTCCTTCCTTCCGACACTTCCTTCCTTCCTTCCTTCCTTCCTTCCGACACTTCCTTCCTTCCTTCCTTCCTTCCTTCCTTCCTTCCTTCCTTCCTTCCTTCCGACACTTCCTTCCAACACTTCCTTCCGACACTTCCTTCCGACACTTCCTTCCTTCCTTCCTTCCTTCCTTCCTTCCTTCCATCCTTCCTTCCTTCCTTCCTTCCTTCCTTCCTTCCTTCCTTCCTTCCGACACTTCCTTCCTTCCTTCCGACACTTCTTCCTTCCTTCCGACACTTCCTTCCAACACTTCCTTCGACACTTCCTTCCAACACTTCCTTCTGACACTTCTTCCGACACTTCCTTCCTTCCTTCCGACACTTCCTTCCTTCCGACACTTCCTTCCAACACTTCCTTCCTTCCTTCCTTCCTTCCTTCCTTCCTTCCTTCCTTCCTTCCTTCCTTCCGACACTTCCTTCCTTCCGACACTTCCTTCCTTCCTTCCGACACTTCCTTCCGACACTTCCTTCCGACACTTCCTTCCTTCCTTCCTTCCTTCCTTCCTTCCTTCCTTCCTTCCTTCCTTCCTCCTTCCTTTCTTCCTTCCTTCCGACACTTCCTTCCTTACTTCCGACACTTCCTTCCTTCCTTCCGACACTTCCTTCTGACACTTCCTTCCGACACTTCCTTCCTTCCTTCCGACACTTCCTTCCGACACTTCCTTCCTTCCTTCCTTCCTTCCGACACTTCCTTCCTTCCGACACGCCCTTCCTTCCTTCCTTCCTTCCTTCCTTCCTTCCCTCCGACACTTCCTTCCGACACTTCCTTCCGACACTATCCTTCCTTCCGACACTTCCTTCCGACACTTCCTTCCGACTCTTCCTTCCTTCCTTCCTTCCTTCCTTCCTTCCTTCCTTCCTTCGCTTCCTTCCTTCCTTCCTTCCGACACTTCCTTCCGACACTTACCTTCCTTCCTTCCTTCCTTCCGACACTTATCTTCCTTCCTTCCTTCCTTCCCGACACTTCCTTCCGACACTTCCTTCCGACACTGTCCTTCCTTCCGACACTTCCTTCCTTTCTTCCTTCCTTCCTTCCTTCCTTCCTTCTTCCTTCCTTCCTTCCTTCCTTCCGACACTTCCTTCCGACACTGCCTTCCGACACTTCCTTCCGACACTTCCTTCCTTCCTTCCGACACTTCCTTCCGAAACTTCCTTCCGACACTTCCTTCCAACACTTCCTTCCTTCCTTCCTTCCTTCCTTCCTTCCTTCCTTCCTTCCTTCCTTCCTTCCTTCCTTCCTTCCCTTCCTTCCTTCCGACACTTCTTCCTTCCGACACTTCCTTCCTTCCGACACTTCCTTCCTTCCTTCCTTCCGACACTTCCTTCCTTCCTTCCTTCCTTCCGACACTTCCTTCCTTCCTTCCTTCCTTCCTTCCTTCCGACACTTCTCTTCCGACACTTCCTTCCGACACTTCCTTCCGACACTTCCTTCCTTCCGACACTTCCTTCCTTCCGACACTTCCTTCCAACACTTCCTTCCTTCCTCCTTCCTTCCTTCCTTCCCGACACTTCCTTCCTTCCTTCCGACACTTCCTTCCTTCCGACACTTCCTTCCATCCAACACTTCCTTCCTTCCTTCCTTCCGACACTTCCTTCCTTCCTTCCTTCCTTCCTTCCGACACTTCCTTCCTTCCTTCCTTCCTTCCTTCCTTCCTTCCTTCCTTCCATTCCTTCCTTCCGACACTTCCATCCGACACTTCTTCCGACACTTCCTTCCGACAACTTCCTTCCTTCCTTCCTTCCTTCCTTCCTTCCTTCTTCCTTCCTTCCTTCCTTCCTTCCTTCCTTCCTTCCTTCCGACACTTCCTCCTTCCTTCCGACACTTCCTTCCTTCCTTCCGACACTTCCTTTCCAACACTTCCTTCCGACACTTCCTTCCAACACTTCCTTCTGACACTTCCTTCCGACACTTCCTTCCTTCCTTCCGACACTTCCTTCCTTCCGACACTTCCTTCCAACACTTCCTTCCTTCCTTCCTTCCTTCCTTCCTTCCTTCCTTCCTTCCTTCCTTCCTTCCGACACTTCCTTCCTTCCGACACTTCCTTCCTTCCTTCCGACACTTCCTTCCGACACTTCCTTCCGACACTTCCTTCCTTCCTTCCTTCCTTCCTTCCTTCCTTCCTTCCTTCCTTCCTTCCTTCCTTTCTTCCTTCCTTCCGACACTTCCTTCCTTCCTTCCGACACTTCCTTCCTTCCTTCCGACACTTCCTTCTGACACTTCCTTCCGACACTTCCTTCCTTCCTTCCGACACTTCCTTCCGACACTTCCTTCCTTCCTTCCTTCCTTCCGACACTTCCTTCCTTCCGACACGCCCTTCCTTCCTCCTTCCTTCCTTCCTTCCTTCCGACACTTCCTTCCTTCCTTCCGACACTTCCTTCCGACACTTCCTTCCTTCCTTCCTTCCTTCCTTCCCTTCCTTCCTTCCTTCCTTCCTTCCTTCCTTCCTTCCTTCCTTCCTTCCTTCCTTCCTTCCGACACTTCCTTCCTTCCGACACTTCCTTCCTTCCTTCCTTCCTTCCTTCCTTCCTTCCTTCCCACCAACACTTCCTTCCGACACTTCCCTTCCTTCCGACACTTCCTTCCGACACTTCCTTCCTTCCTTCCTTCCTCCTTCCTTCCTTCCTTCCTTCCTTCCTTCCTTCCTTCCTTCCTTCCTTCCGACACTTCCTCCTTCCTTCCGACACTTCCTTCCTTCCTTCCTTTCTTCCTTCCTTCCGACACTTCCTTACTTCCTTCCGACACTTCCTTCCTTCCTTCCGACACTTCCTTCCGACACTTCCTTCCGACACTTCCTTCCCACACTTCCTTCCTTCCTTCCGACACTTCCTTCCTTCCTTCCTTCCTTCCTTCCTTCCTTCCTTCCTTCCTTCCGACACTTCCTTCCTTCCGACACTTCCTTCCTTCCTTCCGACACTTCCTTCCGAAACTTCTTCCGACACTTCCTTCCTTCCTTCCTTCCTTCCTTCCTTCCTTCCTTCCCTTCCTTCCTTCCTTCCTTCCTTCCTTCCTTCCGACACTTCCTTCTGACACTTCCTTCCGACACTTCCTTCCAACACTTCCTTCCGACACTTCCTTCCGACACTTCCTTCCTTCCTTCCGACACTTCATTCCTTCCGACACTTCCTTCCAACACTTCCTTCCTTCCTTCCTTCCTTCCTTCCTTCCTTCCTTCCTTCCTTCCTTCCTTCCTTCCTTCCGACACTTCCTTCCTTCCGACACTTCCTTCCTTCCTTCCGACACTTCCTTCCGACACTTCTTCCGACACTTTCCTTCCTTCCTTCCTTCCTTCCTTCCTTCCTTCCTTCCTTCCTTCCTTCCTTCCTTCCTTCCTTCCTTCCTTCCTTCCGACACTTCCTCCTTCCTTCCTTCCTTCCTTCCTTCCTTCCTTCCTTCCTTCCTTCCTTCCTTCCTTCCTTCCGACACTTCCTTCCGACACTTCCTTCCTTCCGACACTTCCTTCCTTCCTTCCTTCCTTCCTTCCTTCCTTCTTCTTCCTTCCTCCTTCCTTCCTTCCTTCCTTCCGACACTTCCTTCCGACACTTCCTTCCGACACTTCCTTCCTTCCGACACTTCCTTCCGACACTTCCTTCCGACACTTCCTTCCTTCCTTCCTTCCTTCCTTCCTTCCTTCCTTCCTTCCTTCCTTCCTTCCTTCCTTCCTTCCGACACTTCCTTCCGACACTTCCTTCCTTCCTTCCTTCCTTCCGACACTTCCTTCCTTCCTTCCTTCCTTCCGACACTTCCTTCCGACACTTCCTTCCGACACTTCCTTCTTCCGACACTTCCTTCCTTCCTTCCTTCCTTCCTTCCTTCCTTCCTTCCTTCCTTCCTTCCGACACTTCCTTCCGACACTGCCTTCCGACACTTCCTTCCGACACTTCCTTCCTTCCTTCCGACACTTCCTTCCGACACTTCCTTCCGACACTTCCTTCCAACACTTCCTTCCTTCCTTCCTTCCTTCCTTCCTTCCTTCCTTCCTTCCTTCCTTCCTTCCTTCCGACACTTCCTTCCTTCCGACACTTCCTTCCTTCCGACACTTCCTTCCTTCCTTCCTTCCGACACTTCCTTCCTTCCTTCTTCCTTCCTTCCGACACTTCCTTCCTTCCTTCCTTCCTTCCTTCCTTCCGACACTTCCTTCCGACACTTCCTTCCGACACTTCCTTCCGACACTTCCTTCCTTCCGACACTTCCTTCCTTCCGACACTTCCTTCCACACTTCCTTCCTTCCTTCCTTCCTTCCTTCCTTCCTTCCGACACTTCCTTCCTTCCTTCCGACACTTCCTTCCTTCCGACACTTCCTTCCATCCAACACTTCCTTCCTTCCTTCCTTCCGACACTTCCTTCCTTCCTTCCTTCCTTCCTTCCGACAACTTCCTTCCTTCCTTCCTTCCTTCCTCCTTCCTTCCTTTCCTCCTTCCTTCCTTCCGACACTTACATCCCGACACTTCCTTCCGACACTTCCTTCCGACACTTCCTTCCTTCCTTCCTTCCTTCCTTCCTTCCTTCCTTCCTTCCTTCCTTCCGACACTTCCTCCTTCCTTCCGACACTTCCTTCCTTCCTTCCGACACTTCCTTCCAACACTTCCTTCCGACACTTCCTTCCAACACTTCCTTCTGACACTTCCTTTCGACACTTCCTTCCTTCCTTCCGACACTTCCTTCCTTCCGACACTTCCTTCCAACACTTCCTTCCTTCCTTCCTTCCTTCCTTCCTTCCTTCCTTCCTTCCTTCCTTCCTTCCTTCCTTCCTTCCTTCCTTCCTTCCTTCCTTCCTTCCTTCCTTCCTTCCTTCCTTCCATCCTTCCTTCCTTCCTTCCTTCCGACACTTCCTTCCTTCCGACACTTCCTTCCTTCCTTCCGACACTTCCTTCCGACACTCCTTCCTTCCTTCCTTCTTCCTTCCTTCCTTCCTTCCTTCCTTCCTTCCTTCCTTCCTTCCCTTCCTTCCTTCCTTCCTTCCTTCCTTTCTTCCTTCCGACACTTCCTTCCGACACTTCCTTCCGACACTTCCTCCGACACTTCCTTCCTTCCTTCCTTCCCTTCCTTCCTTCCTTCCTTCCTTCCGACACTTCCTTCCGACACTTCCTTCCGACACTTCCTTCCGACACTTCCTCCGACACTTCCTTCCTTCCGACACTTCGTTCCGAAACTCCTTCCGACCTTCCTTCCGACACTTCCTTCCTTCCTTCCTTCCTTCCTTCCTTCCTTCCTTCCTTCCTTCCTTCCTTCCTTTCTTCCTCCTTCCGACACTTCCTTCCTTCCTTCCGACACTTCCTTCCTTCCTTCCGACACTTCCTTCTGACACTTCCTTCCGACACTTCCTTCCTTCCTTCCGACACTTCCTTCCGACACTTCCTTCCTTCCTTCCTTCCTTCCGACACTTCCTTCCTTCCGACACGCCCTTCCTTCCTTCCTTCTTCCTTCCTTCCTTCCGACACTTCCTTCCTTCCTTCCGACACTTCCTTCCGACACTTCCTTCCTTCCTTCCTTCCTTCCTTCCTTCCTTCCTTCCTTCCTTCCTTCCTTCCTTCCGACACTTCCTTCCTTCGACACTTCCTTCCTTCCTTCCTTCCTTCCTTCCTTCCTTCTTCCTTCCTACCAACACTTCCTTCCGACACTTTCCTTCCTTCCGACACTTCCTTCCGACACTTCCTTCCTTCCTTCCTTCCTTCCTTCCTTCCTTCCTTCCTTCCTTCCTTCCTTCCTTCCTTCCTTCCTTCCGACACTTCCTTCCTTCCTTCCGACACTTCCTTCCTTCCTTCCTTTCTTCCTTCCTTCCGACACTTCCTTACTTCCTTCCGACACTTCCTTCCTTCCTTCCGACACTTCCTTCCGACACTTCCTTCCGACACTTCCTTCCCACACTTCCTTCCTTCCTTCCGACACTTCCTTCCTTCCTTCCTTCCTTCCTTCCTTCCTTCCTTCCTTCCTTCCTCCTTCCGACACTTCCTTCCTTCCTTCCTTCCTTCCTTCCTTCCTTCCTTCCTTCCTTCCTTCCGACACTTCCTTCCTTCCGACACTTCCTTCCTTCCTTCCGACACTTCCTTCCGAAACTTCCTTCCGACACTTTCCTTCCTTCCTTCCTTCCTTCCTTCCTTCCTTCCTTCCGACACTTCCTTCCTTCCTTCCGACACTTCCTTCCTTCCGAAACTTCCTTCCTTCCTTCCTTCCTTCCGACACTTCCTTCCGACACTTCCTTCCGACACTTCCTTCCTTCCTTCCGACACTTCCTTCCTTCCGACACTTCCTTCCAACACTTCCTTCCTTCCTTCCTTCCTTCCTTCCTTCCTTCCTTCCTTCCTTCCTTCCTTCCTTCCTTCCTTCCTTCCTTCCGACACTTCCTTCCTTCCTTCCTTCCTTCCTTCCTTCCTTCCTTCCAACACTTCCTTCCGACACTTCCTTCCGACACTTCCTTCCGACACTTCCTTCCTTCCTTCCTTCCTTCCTTCCTTCCTTCCTTCCTTCCGACATTTCCTTCCGACACTTACTTCTCGACACTTCCTTCCTTCCGACACTTCCTTCCGACACTTCCTTCCGACACTTCCTTCCTTCCTTCCTTCCTTCCTTCCTTCCTTCCTTCCTTCTTCCTTCCTTCCGACACTTCCTTCCTTCCTTCCGACACTTCCTTCCGACACTTCCTTCCGACACTTCCTTCCTTCCTTCCGACACTTCCTTCCGACACTTCCTTCCGACACTTCCTTCCGACACTTCCTTCCTTCCTTCCTTCCTTCCTTCCTTCCTTCCTTCCGACACTTCCTTCGACACTTCCTTCCGACACTTCCTTCCTTCCTTCCGACACTTCCTTCCGACACTCCTTCCGACACTTCCTTCCTTCCGACACTTCCTTCCTTTCTTCCTTCCTTCCTTCCTTCCTTCCTTCCTTCCTTCCTTCCGACACTTCCTTCCGACACTGCCTTCCGACACTTCCTTCCGACACTTCCTTCCTTCCTTCCGACACTATCCTTCCGACACTTCCTTCCGACACTTCCTTCCAACACTTCCTTCCTTCCTTCCTTCCTTCCTTCCTTCCTTCCTTCCTTCCTTCCTTCCTTCCTTCCTTCCTTCCTTCCTTCCTTCCGACACTTCCTCCTTCGACACTTCCTTCCTTCCGACACTTCCTTCCTTCTTCCTTCCGACACTTCCTTCATTCCTTCCTTTCCTTCCGACACATCCTTCCTTCCTTCCTTCCTTCCTTCCTTCCTTCCTTCCGACACTTCCTTCCGACACTTCCTTCCGACACTTCCTTCGACACTTCCTTCCTTCCGACACTTCCTTCCTTCCGACACTTCCTTCCAACACTTCCTTCCTTCCTTCCTTCCTTCCTTCCTTCCTTCCGACACTTTCCTCCTTCCTTCCGACACTTCCTTCCTTCCGACACTTCCTTCCATCCAACACTTCCTTCCTTCCTTCCTTCCGACACTTCCTTCCTTCCTTCCTTCCTTCCTTCCGACACTTCCTTCCTTCCTTCCTCCTTCCTTCCTTCCTTCCTTCCTTCCTTCCTTCCTTCCTTCTTCCTTCCGACACTTCCATCCGACACTTCCTTCCGACACTTCCTACCGACACTTCCTTCCTTCCTTCCTTCCTTCCTTCCCTTCCTTCCTTCCTTCCTTCCTTCCTCTCGCTTCCTTCCTTCCTTCCGACACTTCCTTCCTTCCTTCCGACACTTCCTTCCTTCCTTCCGACACTTCCTTCCAACACTTCTTCCGACACTTCCTTCCAACACTTCCTTCTGACACTTCCTTCCGACACTTCCTTCCTTCCTTCCGACACTTCCTTCCTTCCGACACTTCCTTCCAACACTTCCTTCCTTCCTTCCTTCCTTCCTTCCTTCCTTCCTTCCTTCCTTCCTTCCTTCCTTCCGACACTTCCTTCCTTCCGACACTATCCTTCCTTCCTTCCGACACTTCCTTTCCGACACTTCCTTCCCGACACTTCCTTCCTTCCTTCCTTCCTTCCTTCCTCCTTCCTTCCTTCCTTCCTTCCTTCCTTCCTTCCTTCCTTCCTTCCTTCCTTCCTTCCTTCCTTCCTTCCTTTCTTCCTTCCGACACTTCCTTCCGACACTTCCTTCCGACACTTCCTTCCGACACTTCCTTCCTTCCTTCCTTCCTTCCATCCTTCCTTCCTTCCTTCCTTCCTTCCTTCCTTCCTTCCGACACTTCCTTCCGACACTTCCTTCCGACACTTCCTTCCGACACCTTCCTTCCTTCCGACACTTCGTTCCGAAACTTCCTTCCGACACTTCCTTCCGACACTTCCTTCCTTCCTTCCTTCCTTCCTTCCTTCCTTCCTTCCTTCCTTCCTTCCTCCTTCCTTCCTTCCT
The DNA here is from genome assembly GCA_036010785.1 of Ammospiza maritima maritima. Taxonomy (NCBI): domain Eukaryota; kingdom Metazoa; phylum Chordata; class Aves; order Passeriformes; family Passerellidae; genus Ammospiza; species Ammospiza maritima. Next base: position 28,116 of record JAYKTQ010000276.1, read on the forward strand.
TCCTTCCTTTCTTCCTTCTTCCGGACACTTCCTTCCTTCCTTCGACACTTCCTTCCTTCCTTCCGACACTTCCTTCTGACACTTCCTTCCGACACTTCCTTCCTTCCTTCCGACACTTCCTTCCGACACTTCCTTCCTTCCTTCCTTCCTTCCGACACTATCCTTCCTTCCGACACGCCCTTCCTTCCTTCCTTCCTTCCTTCCTTCCTTCCGACACTTCCTTCCTTCCTTCCGACACTTCCTTCCGACACTTCCTTCCTTCCTTCCTTCCTTCCTTCCTTCCTTCCTTCCTTCCTTCCTTCCGACACTTCCTTCCTTCCGACACTTCCTTCCTTCCTTCCTTCCTTCCTTCCTTCCTTCCTTCCTTCCTACCAACACTTCCTTCCGACACTTCCTTCCTTCCGACACTTCCTTCCGACACTTCCTTCCTTCCTTCCTTCCTTCCTTCCTTCCTTCCTTCCTTCCTTCCTTCCTTCCTTCCTTCCTTCCTTCCTTCCGACACTTCCTTCCTTCCTTCCGACACTTCCTCCTTCCTTCCTTTCTTCCTTCCTTCCGACACTTCCTTACTTCCTTCCGACACTTCCTTCCTTCCTTCCGACACTTCCTTCCGACACTTCCTTCCGACACTTCCTTCCCACACTTCCTTCCTTCCTTCCGACACTTCCTTCCTTCCTTCCTTCCTTCCTTCCTCCTTCCTTCCTTCCTTCCTTCCTTCCTTCCTTCCGACACTTCCTTCCTTCCGACACTTCCTTCCTTCCTTCCGACACTTCCTTCCGAAAATTCCTTCCGACATCTTCCTTCCGTCACTTCTTCCTTCCTTCCTTCCTTCCTTCCTTCCTTCCTTCCTTCCTTCCTTCCTTCCTTCCGACACTTCCTTCTGACACTTCCTTCCGACACTTCCTTCCAACACTTCCTTCCGACACTTCCTTCCGACACTTCCTTCCTTCCTTCCGACACTTCATTCCTTCCGACACTTCCTTCCAACACTTCCTTCCTTCCTTCCTTCCTTCCTTCCTTCCTTCCTTCCTTCCTTCCTTCCTTCCTTCCTTCCTTCCTTCCTTCCGACACTATCATTCCCTTCCCGACACTTCCTTCCTTCCTTCCGACACTTCCTTCCGACACTTCCTTCCGACACTTCCTTCCTTCCTTCCTTCCTTCCTTCCTTCCTTCCTTCCTTCCTTCCTTCCTTCCTTCCTTCCGACACTTCCTTCCTTCCTTCCTTCCTCCTTCCTTCCTTCCTTCCTTCCTTCCTTCCTTCCGACACTTCCTTCCGACACTTCCTTCCGACACTTCCTTCCTTCCGACACTTCCCTTCCGACACTTCCTTCCGACACTTCCTTCCTTCCTTCCTTCCTTCCTTCCTTCCTTCCTTCCTTCCTTCCTTCCTTCCTTCCTTCCTTCCGACACTTCCTTCCGACACTTCCTTCCTTCCTTCCTTCCTTCCGACACTTCCTTCCTTCCTCCTTCCTTCCGACACTTCCTTCGACACTTCCTTCCGACACTTACTTCCTTCCGACACTTCCTTCCTTCCTTCCTTCCTTCCTTCCTTCCTTCCTTCCTTCCGACACTTCTTCCGACACTGCCTTCCGACACTTCCTTCCGACACTTCCTTCCTTCCTTCCGACACTTCCTTCCGACACTTCCTTCCGACACTTCCTTCCAACACTTCCTTCCTTCCTTCCTTCCTTCCTTCCTTCCTTCCTTCCGACACTTCCTTCCTTCCGACACTTCTTCCTTCCGACACTTCCTTCCTTCCGACACTTCCTTCCTTCCTTCCTTCCCGACACTTCCTTCCTTCCTTCCTTCCTTCCGACACTTCCTTCCTTCCTTCCTTCCTTCCTTCCTTCCGACACTTCCTTCCGACACTTCCTTCCGACACTTCCTTCCGACACTTCCTTCCTTCCGACACTTCCTTCCTTCCGACACTTCCTTCCAACACTTCTTCCTTCCTTCCTTCCTTCCTTCCTTCCGACACTTCCTTCCTTCCTTCCGACACTTCCTTCCTTCCGACACTTCCTTCCATCCAACACTTCCTTCCTTCCTTCCTTCGACACTTCCTTCCTTCCTTCCTTCCTTCCTTCCGACACTTCCTTCCTTCCTTCCTTCCTTCCTTCCTTCCTTCCTTCCCTTCCTTCCTTCCTTCCTTCCGACACTTCCATCCGACACTTCCTTCCGACACTTCCTTCCGACACTTCCTTCCTTCCTTCCTTCCTTCCTTCCTTCCTTCCTTCCTTCCTTCCTTCCTTCCTTCCTTCCTTCCTTCCGACACTTCCTTCCTTCCTTCCGACACTTCCTTCCTTCTTCCGACACTTCCTTCCAACACTTCCTTCCGACACTTCCTTCCAACACTTCCTTCTGACACTTCCTTTCGACACTTCTTCCTTCCTTCCGACACTTCCTTCCTTCCGACACTTCCTTCCAACACTTCCTTCCTTCCTTCCTTCCTTCCTTCCTTCCTTCCTTCCTTCCTTCCTTCCTTCCTTCCTTCCTTCCTTCCTTCCTTCCATCCTTCCTTTCCTTCCTTCCTTCCGACACTTCCTTCCTTCCGACACTTCCTTCCTTCCTTCCGACACTTCCTTCCGACACTTCCTTCCTTCCTTCCTTCCTTCCTTCTTCCTTCCTTCCTTCCTTCCTTCCTTCCTTCCTTCCTTCCTTCCTTCCTTCCTTTCTTCCTTCCGACACTTCCTTCCGACACTTCCTTCCGACACTTCCTTCCTTAATTCCTTCCTTCCTTCCTTCCTTCCTTCCTTCCTTCCTTCCTTCCTTCCGACACTTCCTTCCGACACTTCCTTCCGACACTTCCTTCCGACACTTCCTTCCTTCCGACACTTCGTTCCGAAACTTCCTTCCGACACTTCCTTCCCGACACTTCCTTCCTTCCTTCCTATCCTTCCTTCCTTCCTTCCTTCCTTCCTTCCTTCCTTCCTTCTCCTTCCTTCCTTCCTTCCTTCTTCCTTCCTTCCGACACTTCCTTCCTTCCTTCCGACACTTCCTTCCCTTCCTTCCGACACTTCCTTCTGACACTTCCTTCCGACACTTCCTTCCTTCCTTCCGACACTTCCTTCCGACACTTCCTTCCTTCCTTCCTTCCTTCCGACACTTCCTTCCTTCCGACACGCCCTTCCTTCCTTCCTTCCTTCCTTCCTTCCTTCCTTCCTTCCGACACTTCCTTCCTTCCTTCCGACACTTCCCTTCCGACACTTCCTTCCTTCCTTCCTTCCTTCCTTCCTTCCTTCCTTCCTTCCTTCCTTCCTTCCTTCCGACACTTCCTTCCTTCCGACACTTCCTTCCTTCCTTCCTTCCTTCCTTCCTTCCTTCCTTCCTACCAACACTTCCTTCCGACACTTCCTTCCTTCCGACACTTCCTTCCGACACTTCCTTCCTTCCTTCCTTCCTTCCTTCCTTCCTTCCTTCCTTCCTTCCTTCCTTCCTTCCTTCCTTCCTTCCGACACTTCCTTCCGACACTTCCTTCCTTCCTTCCGACACTTCCTTCCTTCCTTCCTTTCTTCCTTCCTTCCGACACTTCCTTACTTCCTTCCGACACTTCCTTCCTTCCTTCCGACACTTCCTTCCGACACTTCCTTCCGACACTTCACTTTCCCACACTTCCTTCCTTCCTTCCGACACTTCCTTCCTTCCTTCCTTCCTTCCTTCCTTCCTTCCTTCCTTCCTTCCTTCCTTCCTTCCTTCCGACACTTCCTTCCCTTCCGACACTTCCTTCCTTCCTTCCGACACTTCCTTCCGAAACTTCCTTCCGACACTTCCTTCCTTCCTTCCTTCCTTCCTTCCTCCTTCCTTCCTTCCTTCCTTCCTTCCTTCCTTCCTTCCTTCCTTCCTTCCTTCCGACACTTCCTTCCTTCCGAAACTTCCTTCCTTCCTTCCTTCCTTCCGACACTTCCTTCCGACACTTCCTTCCGACACTTCCTTCCTTCCTTCCGACACTTCTTCCTTCCGACACTTCCTTCCAACACTTCCTTCCTTCCTTCCTTCCTTCCTTCCTTCCTTCCTTCCTTCCTTCCTTCCTTCCTTCCGACACTTCTTACTTCCTTCCTTCCTTCCTTCCTTCCTTCCAACACTTCCTTCCGACACTTCCTTCCGACACTTCCTTCCGACCACTTCCTTCCTTCCTTCCTTCCTTCCTTCCTTCCTTCCGACATTTCCTTCCGACACTTACTTCCGACACTTCCTTCCTTCCGACACTTCCTTCCGACACTTCCTTCCGACACTTCCTTCCTTCCTTCCTCCTTCCTTTCCTTCCTTCCTTCCTTCCTTCCTTCCGACACTTCCTTCCTTCCTTCCGACACTTCCTTCCGACACTTCCTTCCGACACTTCCTTCCTTCCTTCCGACACTTCCTTCCGACACTTCCTTCCGACACTTCCTTCCGACACTTCCTTCCTTCCTTCCTTCCTTCCTTCCTTCCTTCCTTCCTTCCTTCCGACACTTCCTTCCGACACTTCCTTCCGACACTTCCTTCCTTCCTTCCGACACTTCCTTCCGTCACTTCCTTCCGACACTTCCTTCCATCCTTCCGACACTTCATTCCTTCCGACACTTCCTTCCTTCCTTCCTTCCTTCCTTCCTTCCTTCCTTCCTTCCTTCCTTCCTTCCTTCCTTCCGACACTTCCTTCCTTCCTTCCTTCCTTCCTTCCTTCCTCCTTCCGACACTTCCTTCCGACACTTCCTTCCGACACTTCCTTCTTCCGACACTTCCTTCCGACACTTCCTTCCGACACTTCCTTCCTTCCTTCCGACACTTCCTTCCGACACTTCCTTCCGACACTTCCTTCATCCTTCCGACACTTCATTCCTTCCGACACTTCCTTCCTTCCTTCCTTCCTTCCTTCCTTCCTCCTTCCTTCCTTCCTTCCTTCCTTCCTTCCTTCCGACACTTCCTTCCTTCCTTCCTTCCTTCCGACACTTCCTTCCTTCCTTCCGAACACTTCCTTCCTTCCTTCCTTCCCGAACACTTCCTTCCGACACTTCCTTCCGACACTTCCTTCCTTCCGACACTTCCTTCCTTCCTTCCTTCCTTCCTTCCTTCCTTCCTTCCTTCCTTCCTTCCTTCCTTCCGACACTTCCTTCCGACACTTCCTTCCTTCCGACACTTCCTTCCGACACTTCCTTCCTTCCTTCCTTCCTTCCTTCCTCCTTCCTTCCTTCCTTCCTTCCTTCCTTCCTTCCTTCCGACACTTCCTTCCTTTCCTTTCCTTCCTTCCTTCCTTCCTTCCTTCCTTCCTTCCGACACTTCCTTCCTTCCTTCCGACACTTCCTTCCTTCCTTCCGACACTTCCTTCCGACACTTCCTTCCGACACTTCCTTCCAACACTTCCTTCCGACACTTCCTTCCGGACACTTCCTTCCTTCCTTCCGACACTTCCTTCCAACACTTCCTTCCTTCCTTCCTTCCTTCCTTCCTTCCTTCCTTCCTTCCTTCCTTCCTTCCTTCCTTCCTTCCTTCCTCCGACACTTCCTTCCTTCCGACACTTCCTTCCTTCCGACGCTTCCTTCCGACACTTCCTTCCGACACTTCCTTCCTTCCTTCCGAAACTTCCTTCCTTCCTTCCTTCCTTCCTTCCTTCGCTTCCTTCCTTCCTTCCTTCCTTCCTTCCTTCCGACACTTCCTTCCTTCCTTTCCTTCCTTCCTTCCTCCTTCCTTCCTTCCTTCCTTCATTCCTTCCGACACTTCCTTCCGACACTTCCTTCCTTCCTTCCGACACTTCCTTCCTTCCGACACTTCCTTCCTTCCTTCCTTCCTTCCTTCCTTCCTTCCTTCCTTCCTTCCTTCCGTCCTTCCTTCCTTCCTTCCTTCCGACACTTCCTTCCGACACTTCCTTCCGACACTTCCTTCCGACACTTCCTTCCGACACTTCCTTCCTTCCTTCCTTCTCCGACACTTCCTTCCGACACTTCCTTCCTTCCTTCCTTCCGACACTTCCTTCCGACACTTCCTTCCTTCCTTCCAACACTTCCTTCCGACACTTCCTTCCGACACTTCCTTCCTTCCTCCCTTCCTTCCTTCCTTCCTTCCTTCCTTCCTTCCTTCCTTCCTTCCTTCCGACACTTGCCATCCGACACTTCCTTCCGACACTTCCTTCCGACACTTCCTTCCGACACTTCCTTCCAACACTTCCTTCCGACACTTCCTTCCGACACTTCCTTCCTTCCTTCCGACACTTCCTTCCAACACTTCCTTCCTCCTTCCTTAATTAATTCTTACTCCCTTCCTTCCTTCCTTCCTTCCTTCCTTCCTTCCTTCCTTCCTTCCTTCCTTCCTTCCTTCCTTCCTTCCTTCCGACACTTCCTTCCTTCCGACACTTCCTCCTTCCGACGCTTCCTTCCGACACTTCCTTCCGACACTTCCTTCCTTCCTTCCGAAACTTCCTTCCTTCCTTCCTTCCTTCCTTCCTTCCTTCCTTCCTTCCTTCCTTCCTTCCTTCCTTCCGACACTTCCTTCCTTCCTTCCTTCCTTCCTTCCTTCCTTCCTTCCTTCCTTCCTTCCTCATTCCTTCCAGACACTTCCTTCCGACACTTCCTTCCTTCCATTCCGACACTTCCTTCTTCCGACACTTCCTTCCTTCCTTCCTTCCTTCCTTCCTTCCTTCCTTCCTTCCTTCCTTCCTTCCTTCCTTCCTTCCTTCCTTCCTTCCTTCCGACACTTCCTTCCGACACTTCCTTCCGACACTTCCTTCCGACACTTCCTTCCGACACTTCCTTCCTTCCTTCCTTTCTTCCGACACTTCCTTCCGACACTTCCTTCCTTCCTTCCTTCCGACACTTCCTTCCGACACTTCCTTCCTTCCTTCCAACACTTCCTTCCGACACTTCCTTCCGACACTTCCTTCCTTCCTCCCTTCCTTCCTTCTTCCTTCCTTCCTTCCTTCCTTCCTTCCTTCCTTCCTTCCTTCCTTCCTTCCTTCCGACACTTCCATCCGACACTTCCTTCCGACACTTCCTTCCGACACTTCCTTCCTTCCTTCCTTCCTTCCTTCCTTCCTTCCTTCCTTCCTTCCTTCCTTCCTTCCTTCCTTCCGACACTTCCTTCCTTCCTTCCGACACTTCCTTCCTTCCTTCCGACACTTCCTTCCAACACTTCCTTCCGACACTTCCTTCCAACACTTCCTTCTGACACTTCCTTCCGGACACTTCCTTCCTTCCTTCCGACACTTCCTTCCTTCCGACACTTCCTTCCAACACTTCCTTCCTTCCTTCCTTCCTTCCTTCCTTCCTTCCTTCCTTCCTTCCGACACTTCCTTCCTTCCGACACTTCCTTCCTTCCTTCCGACACTTCCTTCCGACACTTCCTTCCTTCCTTCCTTCCCTTCTTCCTTCCTTCCTTCCTCCTTCCTTCCTTCCTTCCTTTCTTTCCTTCCGACACTTCCTTCCGACACTTCCTTCCGACACTTCCTTCCGACACTTCCTTCCTTCCTTCCTTCCTTCCTTCCTTCCTTCCTTCCTTCCTTCCGACACTTCCTTCCGACACTTCCTTCCGACACCTTCCTTCGACACTTCCTTCCGACACTTCCTTCCTTCCGACACTTCGTTCCGAAACTTCCTTCCGACACTTCCTTCCTTCCTTCCTTCCTTCCTTCCTTCCTTCCTTCCTTCCTTCCTTCCTTCCTTCCTTCCTTCCTTCCTTCCTTCCTTTCTTCCTTCCTTCCGACACTTCCTTCCTTCCTTCCGACACTTCCTTCCTTCCTTCCGACACTTCCTTCTGACACTTCCTTCCGACACTTCCTTCCTTCCTTCCGACACTTCCTTCCGACACTTCCTTCCTTCCTTCCTTCCTTCCGACACTTCCTTCCTTCCGACACGCCCTTCCTTCCTTCCTTCCTTCCTTCCTTCCTTCCGACACTTCCTTCCTTCCTTCCGACACTTCTTCCGACACTTCCTTCCTTCCTTCCTTCCTTCCTTCCTTCCTTCCTTCCTTCTTCCTTCCGACACTTCCTTCCTTCCGACACTTCCTTCCTTCCTTCCTTCCTTCCTTCCTTCCTTCCTTCCTTCCTACCAACACTTCCTTCCGACACTTCCTTCCTTCCGACACTTCCTTCCGACACTTCCTTCCTTCCTTCCTTCCTTCCTTCCTTCCTTCCTTCCTTCCTTCCTTCCTTCCTTCCTTCCTTCCTTCCGACACTTCCTTCCTTCCTTCCGACACTTCCTTCCTTCCTTCCGACACTTCCTTCCTTCCTTCCTTTCTTCCTTCCTTCCGACACTTCCTTACTTCCTTCCGACACTTCCTTCCTTCCTTCCGACACTTCCTTCCGACACTTCCTTCCCGACACTTCCTTCCACACTTCCTTCCTTCCTTCCGACACTTCCTTCCTTCCTTCCTTCCTTCCTTCCTTCCTTCCTTCCTTCCTTCCTTCCTTCCTTCCTTCCTTCCTTCCGACACTTCCTTCCTTCCGGACACTTCCTTCCTTCCTTCCGACACTTCCTTCCGAAACTTCCTTCCGACACTTCCTTCCTTCCTTCCTTCCTTCCTTCCTTCCTTCCTTTCCTTCCTTCCTTCCTTCCTTCCTTCCTTCCGACACTTCCTTCCTTCCGAAACTTCCTTCCTTCCTTCCTTCCTTCCGACACTTCCTTCCGACACTTCCTTCCGACACTTCCTTCCTTCCTTCCGACACTTCCTTCCTTCCGACAACTTCCTTCCTTCCTCCTTCCTTTCCTTCCTTCCTTCCTTCCTTCCTTCTTCCTTCCGTCCTTCCTTCCTTCCTTCCTTCCGACACTTCCTTCCGACACTTCCTTCGACACTTCCTTCCGACACTTCCTTCCGACACTTCCTTCCTTCCTTCCTTTCTTCCGACACTTCCTTCCGACACTTCCTTCCTTCCTTCCTCCGACACTTCCTTCCGACACTTCCTTCCTTCCTTCCAACACTTCCTTCCGACACTTCCTTCCGACACTTCCTTCCTTCCTCCCTTCCTTCCTTCCTTCCTTCCTTCCTTCCTTCCTTCCTTCCTTCCGACACTTCCATCCGACACTTCCTCCGACACTTCCTTCCGACACTTCCTTCCGACACTTCCTTCCAACACTTCCTTCGACACTTCCTTCCGACACTTCCTTCCTTCCTTCCGACACTTCCTTCCAACACTTCCTTCCTTCCTTCCTTCCTTCCTTCCTTCCTTCCTTCCTTCCTTCCTTCCTTCCTTCCTTCCTTCCTTCCTTCCTTCCTTCCGACACTTCCTTCCTTCCGACACTTCCTTCTTCCGACGCTTCCTTCCGACACTTCCTTCCGACACTTCCTTCCTTCCTTCCGAAACTTCCTTCTTCCTTCCTTCCTTCCTTCCTTCCTTCCTTCCTTCCTTCCTTCCTTCCCTTCCTTCCTTCCGACCACTTCCTTCCCTTCCTTCCTTCCTTCCTTCCTTCCTTCCTTCCTTCCTTCCTTC
>JAYKTQ010000276.1:42500-65000 GCA_036010785.1 Ammospiza maritima maritima
CTTCCTTCCGACACTTCCTTCCTTCCTTCCTTCCTTCCTTCCTTCCTTCCTTCCTTCCTTCCGACACTTCCTTCCGACATTTCCTTCCGACACTTCCTTCCTTCCGACACTTCCTTCCGACACTTCCTTCCGACACTTCCTTCCTTCCTTCCTTCCTTCCTTCCTTCCTTCCTTCCTTCCTTCCTTCCTTCCTTCCTTCCTTCCTTCCTTCCTTCCTTCCTTCCGACACTTCCTTCCGACACTTCCTTCCTTCCCTTCCTTCCTTCCTTCCTTCCTTCCTTCCTTCCTTCCTTCCTTCCTTCCTTCCGACACTTCCTTCCTTCCTTCCTTCCTTCCTTCCTTCCTTCCTTCCTTCCTTCCTTCCGACACTTCCTTCCTTCCTTCCGACACTTCCTTCCTTCCTTCCGACACTTCCTTCCTTCCGACACTTCCTTCCTTCCTTCCTTCCGACACTTCCTTCCTTCCTTCCTTCCGACACTTCTTCCTTCCTTCCTTCCTTCCTTCCTTCCTTCCTTCCTTCCTTCCTTCCTCCTTCCTTCCTTCCTTCCTTCCTTCCTTCCGACACTTCCTTCCTTCCTTCCTTCCTTCCTTCCTTCCTTCCTTCCTTCCTTCCTTCCTTCCTTCCTTCCTTCCTTTCTTCTTCCTTCCGACACTTCCTTCCTTCCTTCCGACACTTCCTTCCTTCCTTCCGACACTTCCTTCCGACACTTCCTTCCAACACTTCCTTCTGACACTTCCTTCCGACACTTCCTTCCTTCCTTCCGACACTCTCCTTCCTTCCGACACTTCCTTCCAACACTTCCTTCCTTCCTTCCTTCCTTCCTTCCTTCCTTCCTTCCTTCCTTCCTTCCGACACTTCCTTCCGACCACTTCCTTCCTTCCGACACTTCCTTCCGACACTTCCTTCCTTCCTTCCTTCCTTCCTTCCTTCCTTCCTTCCTTCCGACACTTCCTTCCGACACTATCCTCCGACACTTCCTCGACACTTCATTCCTTCCGACACTTCCTTCGACACTTCCTTCCGACACTTCCTTCCTTCCTTCCTTCCTTCCTTCCTTCCTTTCCTTCCTTCCTTCCTTCCGTCACTTCCTTCCTTCCTTCCGACACTTCCTTCCGACACTTCCTTCCGACACTTCCTTCCGACACTTCCTTCCTTCCTTCCGACACTTCCTTCCGACACTTCCTTCCTTCCTTCCGACACTTCCCTTCCTTCCTTCCTTCCTTCCGACACTTCCTTCCTTCCTTCCTTCCTTCCTTCCTTCCGACACTTCCTTCCGACACTTCCTTCCGACACTTCCTTCCGACACTTCCTTCCGACACTTCCTTCCTTCCTTCCTTCCTTCCCGACACTTCCTTCCGACACTTCCTTCCGACACTTCCTTCCTTCCTTCCGACACTTCCTTCCTTCCTTCCTTCCTTCCTTCCGAAACTTCCTTCCTTCCGACACTTCCTTACGACACTTCCTTCCTTCCGACACTTCCTTCCTTCCTTCCTTCCTTCCTTCCTTCCTTCCTTCTTCCTTCCTTCCTTCCTTCCTTCCGACACTTCCTTCCTTCCTTCTTCCTTCCGACACTTCCTTCCGACACTTCCTTCCGACACTTCCTTCCTTCCGACACTTCCTTCCGACACTTCCTTCCTTCCTTCCTTCCCTTCCTTCCTTCCTTCCTTCCTTCCTTCCTTCCTTCCTTCCTTCCTTCCTTCCTTCCTTCCTTCCTTTCTTCCTTCCTTCCGACACTTCCTTCCTTCCTTCCGACACTTCCTTCCTTCCTTCCGACACTTCCTTCCGACACTTCCTTCCAACACTTCCTTCTGACACTTCCTTCCGACACTTCCTTCCTTCCTTCCTTCCTTCCTTCCTTCCGACACTTCCTTCCGACACTTCCTTCCGACACTTCCTTCCTTCCGACACTTCCTTCCGACACTTCCTTCGACACTTCCTTCCTTCCTTCCGACACTTCCTTCCGACACTTCCTTCCGACACTTCCTTCCATCCTTCCGACACTTCATTCCTTCCGACACTTCCTTCCTTCCTTCCTTCCTTCCTTCCTTCCTTCCTTCCTTCCTTCCTTCCTTCCTTCGACACTTCCTTCCTTCCGACACTTCCTTCCTTCCTTCCTTCCTTCCTTCCTTCCTTCCTTCCTTCCTTCCTTCCGACACTTCCTTCCGACACTTCCTTCCGACACTTCCTTCCTTCCGACACTTCCTTCCTTCCTTCCTTCCTTCCTTCCTTCCTTCCTTCCTTCCGACACTTCCTTCCGACACTTCCTTCCTTCCGACACTTCCTTCCGACACTTCCTTCCTTCCTTCCTTCCTTCCTTCCTTCCTTCCTTCCTTCCTTCCTTCCGACACTTCCTTCCTTCCTTCCTTCCTTCCTTCCTTCCTTCCGACACTTCCTTCCTTCCGACACTTCCTTCCTTCCTTCCGACACTTCCTTCCTTCCTTCCGACACTTCCTTCCGACACTTCCTTCCGACACTTCCTTCCAACACTTCCTTCCGACACTTCCTTCCGACACTTCCTTCCTTCCTTCCGACACTTCCTTCCTTCCGACACTTCCTTCCAACACTTCCTTCCTTCCTTCCTTCCTTCCTTCCTTCCTTCCTTCCTTCCTTCCTTCCTTCCTTCCTTCCTTCCTTCCGACACTTCCTTCCTTCCGACACTTCCTTCCTTCCGACGCTTCCTTCCGACACTTCCTTCCGACACTTCCTTCCTTCCTTCCGAAACTTCCTTCCTTCCTTCCTTCCTTCCTTCCTTCCTTCCTTCCTTCCTTCCTTCCTTCCTTCCTTCCTTCCTTCCTTCCTTCCGACACTTCCTTCCTTCCTTCCTTCCTTCCTTCCTTCCTTCCTTCCTTCCTTCCTTCCTTCATTCCTTCCGACACTTCCTTCCGACACTTCCTTCCTTCCTTCCGACACTTCCTTCCTTCCGACACTTCCTTCCTTCCTTCCTTCCTTCCTTCCTTCCTTCCTTCCTTCCTTCCTTCCTTCCGACACTTCCTTCCGACACTTCCTTCCGACACTTCCTTCCGACACTTCCTTCCGACACTTCCTTCCTTCCTTCCTTCCGACACTTCCTTCCTTCCTTCCTTTCTTCCGACACTTCCTTCCGACACTTCCTTCCTTCCTTCCTTCCGACACTTCCTTCCGACACTTCCTTCCTTCCTTCCAACACTTCCTTCCGACACTTCCTTCCGACACTTCCTTCCTTCCTTCCTTCCTTCCTTCCTTCCTTCCGACATTTCCTTCCTTCCTTCCTTCCTTCCTTCCGACACTTCCTTCCTTCCTTCCTTCCTTCCTTCCGACACTTCCTTCCGACACTTCCTTCCGACACTTCCTTCCGACACTTCCTTCCTTCCTTCCGACACTTCCTTCCTTCCGACACTTCCTACCTTCCTTCCTTCCTTCCTTCCTTCCTTCCTTCCTTCCTTCCTTCCTTCCTTCCGACACTTCCTTCCGACACTTCCTTCCGACACTTCCTTCCGACACTTCCTTCCTTCCTTCCTTCCTTCCTTCCTTCCTTCCTTCCTTCCTTCCTTCCTTCCGACACTTCCTTCCTTCCTTCCTTCCTTCCTTCCGACACTTCCTTCCTTCCGACACTTCCTTCCTTCCGACACTTCCTTCCTTCCGACACTTCCTTCCGACACTTCCTTCCTTCCGACACTTCCTTCCGACACTTCCTTCCTTCCTTCCTTCCTTCCTTCCTTCCTTCCTTCCTTCCGACACTTCCTTCCGACACTTCCTTCCGACACTTCCTTCCGACACTTCCTTCCGACACTTCCTTCCTTCCTTCCGACACTTCCTTCCTTCCTTCCGACACTTCCTTCCGACACTTCCTTCCGACACTTCCTTCCTTCCTTCCGACACTTCCTTCCGACAATTCCTTCCGACACTTCCTTCCTTCCTTCCGACACTTCCTTCCGACACTTCCTTCCGACACTTCCTTCCTTCCTTCCTTCCGACACTTCCTTCCGACACTTCCTTCCGACACTTCCTTCCTTCCTTCCGACACTTCCTTCCGACACTTCCTTCCGACACTTCCTTCCTTCCTTCCTTCCTTCCTTCCTTCCTTCCTTCCGACACTTCCTTCCGACATTTCCTTCCGACACTTCCTTCCTTCCGACACTTCCTTCCGACACTTCCTTCCGACACTTCCTTCCTTCCTTCCTTCCTTCCTTCCTTCCTTCCTTCCTTCCTTCCTTCCTTCCTTCCTTCCTTCCTTCCTTCCTTCCGACACTTCCTTCCGACACTTCCTTCCTTCCTTCCTTCCTTCCTTCCTTCCTTCCTTCCTTCCTTCCTTCCTTCCTTCCTTCCTTCCGACACTTCCTTCCTTCCTTCCTTCCTTCCTTCCTTCCTTCCTTCCTTCCTTCCTTCCGACACTTCCTTCCTTCCTTCCGACACTTCCTTCCTTCCTTCCGACACTTCCTTCCTTCCGACACTTCCTTCCTTCCTTCCTTCCGACACTTCCTTCCTTCCTTCCTTCCGACACTTCCTTCCTTCCTTCCTTCCTTCCTTCCTTCCTTCCTTCCTTCCTTCCTTCCTTCCTTCCTTCCTTCCTTCCTTCCTTCCTTCCTTCCTTCCTTCCGACACTTCCTTCCTTCCTTCCTTCCTTCCTTCCTTCCTTCCTTCCTTCCTTCCTTCCTTCCTTCCTTCCTTCCTTCCTTTCTTCCTTCCTTCCGACACTTCCTTCCTTCCTTCCGACACTTCCTTCTTTCCTTCCGACACTTCCTTCCGACACTTCCTTCCAACACTTCCTTCTGACACTTCCTTCCGACACTTCCTTCCTTCCTTCCGACACTTCCTTCCTTCCGACACTTCCTTCCAACACTTCCTTCCTTCCTTCCTTCCTTCCTTCCTTCCTTCCTTCCTTCCTTCCTTCCGACACTTCCTTCCGACACTTCCTTCCTTCCGACACTTCCTTCCGAGACTTCCTTCCTTCCTTCCTTCCTTCCTTCCTTCCTTCCTTCCTTCCGACACTTCCTTCCGACACTTCCTTCCGACACTTCCTTCCGACACTTCATTCCTTCCGACACTTCCTTCCGACACTTCCTTCCGACACTTCCTTCCTTCCTTCCTTCCTTCCTTCCTTCCTTCCTTCCTTCCTTCCTTCCGTCACTTCCTTCCTTCCTTCCGACACTTCCTTCCGACACTTGCTTCCGACACTTCCTTCCGACACTTCCTTCCTTCCTTCCGACACTTCCTTCCGACACTTCCTTCCTTCCTTCCGACACTTCCTTCCTTCCTTCCTTCCTTCCGACACTTCCTTCCTTCCTTCCTTCCTTCCTTCCTTCCGACACTTCCTTCCGACACTTCCTTCCGACACTTCCTTCCGACACTTCCTTCCGAAACTTCCTTCCTTCCTTCCTTCCTTCCGACACTTCCTTCCGACACTTCCTTCCGACACTTCCTTCCTTCCTTCCGACACTTCCTTCCTTCCTTCCTTCCTTCCTTCCGAAACTTCCTTCCTTCCGACACTTCCTTACGACACTTCCTTCCTTCCGACACTTCCTTCCTTCCTTCCTTCCTTCCTTCCTTCCTTCCTTCCTTCCTTCCTTCCTTCCTTCCTTCCTTCCTTCCTTCCGACACTTCCTTCCTTCCTTCCTTCCTTCCGACACTTCCTTCCGACACTTCCTTCCGACACTTCCTTCCTTCCGACACTTCCTTCCGACACTTCCTTCCTTCCTTCCTTCCTTCCTTCCTTCCTTCCTTCCTTCCTTCCTTCCTTCCTTCCTTCCTTCCTTCCGACACTTCCTTCTTTCCTTCCTTCCTTCCTTCCTTCCTTCCTTCCTTCCTTCCTTCCTTCCTTCCTTCCTTCCTTCCTTCCTTCCTTCCTTTCTTCCTTCCTTCCGACACTTCCTTCCTTCCTTCCGACACTTCCTTCCTTCCTTCCGACACTTCCTTCCGACACTTCCTTTCAACACTTCCTTCTGACACTTCCTTCCGACACTTCCTTCCTTCCTTCCGACACTTCCTTCCTTCCGACACTTCCTTCCAACACTTCCTTCCTTCCTTCCTTCCTTCCTTCCTTCCTTCCTTCCTTCCTTCCTTCCGACACTTCCTTCCGACACTTCCTTCCTTCCGACACTTCCTTCCGACACTTCCTTCCTTCCTTCCTTCCTTCCTTCCTTCCTTCCGACACTTCCTTCCGACACTTCCTTCCGACACTTCCTTCCGACACTTCATTCCTTCCGACACTTCCTTCCGACACTTCCTTCCGACACTTCCTTCCTTCCTTCCTTCCTTCCTTCCTTCCTTCCTTCCGACACTTCCTTCCTTCCTTCCTTCCTTCCGTCACTTCCTTCCTTCCTTCCGACACTTCCTTCCGACACTTCCTTCCGACACTTCCTTCCGACACTTCCTTCCTTCCTTCCGACACTTCCTTCCGACACTTCCTTCCTTCCTTCCGACACTTCCTTCCTTCCTTCCTTCCTTCCTTCCTTCCTTCCGACACTTCCTTCCGACACTTCCTTCCGACACTTCCTTCCGACACTTCCTTCCGACACTTCCTTCCTTCCTTCCTTCCGACACTTCCTTCCGACACTTCCTTCCGACACTTCCTTCCTTCCTTCCGACACTTCCTTCCTTCCTTCCTTCCTTCCTTCCTTCCTTCCTTCCTTCCTTCCTTCCTTCCGAAACTTCCTTCCTTCCGACACTTCCTTACGACACTTCCTTCCTTCCGACACTTCCTTCCTTCCTTCCTTCCTTCCTTCCTTCCTTCCTTCCTTCCTTCCTTCCTTCCTTCCTTCCGACACTTACTTCCTTCCATCCTTCCTTCCTTCCTTCCGACACTTCCTTCCTTCCTTCCTTCCTTCCGACACTTCCTTCCGACACTTCCTTCCGACACTTCCTTCCTTCCGACACTTCCTTCCGACACTTCCTTCCTTCCTTCCTTCCTTCCTTCCTTCCTTCCTTCCTTCCTTCCTTCCTTCCTTCCTTCCTTCCGACACTTCCTTCTTTCCTTCCTTCCTTCCTTCCTTCCTTCCTTCCTTCCTTCCTTCCTTCCTTCCTTCCTTCCTTCCTTCCTTCCTTCCGACACTTCCTTCCTTCCTTCCGACACTTCCTTCCTTCCTTCCCACACTTCCTTCCGACACTTCCTTCCGACACTTCCTTCCAACACTTCCTTCCGACACTTCCTTCCGACACTTCCTTCCGACACTTCCTTCCTTCCTTCCGACACTTCCTTCCTTCCGACACTTCCTTCCAACACTTCCTTCCTTCCTTCCTTCCTTCCTTCCTTCCTTCCTTCCTTCCTTCCTTCCTTCCTTCCTTCCTTCCTTCCGACACTTCCTTCCGACACTTCCTTCCGACACTTCCTTCCTTCCTTCCTTCCGACACTTCCTTCCGACACTTCCTTCCTTCCTTCCAACACTTCCTTCCGACACTTCCTTCCGACACTTCCTTCCTTCCTTCCTTCCTTCCTTCCTTCCTTCCTTCCTTCCTTCCTTCCTTCCTTCCTTCCTTCCTTCCGACACTTCCTTCCGACACTTCCTTCCGACACTTCCTTCCGACACTTCCTTCCTTCCTTCCGACACTTCCTTCCGACACTTCCTTCCTTCCTTCCGACACTTCCTTCCTTCCTTCCTTCCTTCCTTCCTTCCTTCCTTCCTTCCGACACTTCCTTCCGACACTTCCTTCCGACACTTCCTTCCGACACTTCCTTCCGACACTTCCTTCCTTCCTTCCTTCCTTCCGACACTTCCTTCCGACACTTCCTTCCGACACTTCCTTCCTTCCTTCCGACACTTCCTTCCTTCCTTCCTTCCTTCCTTCCTTCCGAAACTTCCTTCCTTCCGACACTTCCTTACGACACTTCCTTCCTTCCGACACTTCCTTCCTTCCTTCCTTCCTTCCTTCCTTCCTTCCTTCCTTCCTTCCTTCCTTCCTTCCTTCCTTCCTTCCGACACTTACTTCCTTCCATCCTTCCTTCCTTCCTTCCGACACTTCCTTCCTTCCTTCCTTCCTTCCGACACTTCCTTCCGACACTTCCTTCCGACACTTCCTTCCTTCCGACACTTCCTTCCGACACTTCCTTCCTTCCTTCCTTCCTTCCTTCCTTCCTTCCTTCCTTCCTTCCTTCCTTCCTTCCTTCCTTCCTTCCTTCCTTCCGACACTTCCTTCTTTCCTTCCTTCCTTCCTTCCTTCCTTCCTTCCTTCCTTCCTTTCTTCCTTCCTTCCGACACTTCCTTCCTTCCTTCCGACACTTCCTTCCTTCCTTCCGACACTTCCTTCCGACACTTCCTTCCAACACTTCCTTCTGACACTTCCTTCCGACACTTCCTTCCTTCCTTCCGACACTTCCTTCCTTCCGACACTTCCTTCCAACACTTCCTTCCTTCCTTCCTTCCTTCCTTCCTTCCTTCCTTCCTTCCTTCCTTCCGACACTTCCTTCCGACACTTCCTTCCTTCCGACACTTCCTTCCGACACTTCCTTCCTTCCTTCCTTCCTTCCTTCCTTCCTTCCTTCCTTCCGACACTTCCTTCCGACACTTCCTTCCGACACTTCCTTCCGACACTTCATTCCTTCCGACACTTCCTTCCGACACTTCCTTCCGACACTTCCTTCCTTCCTTCCTTCCTTCCTTCCTTCCTTCCTTCCTTCCTTCCTTCCTTCCGTCACTTCCTTCCTTCCTTCCGACACTTCCTTCCGACACTTCCTTCCGACACTTCCTTCCGACACTTCCTTCCTTCCTTCCGACACTTCCTTCCGACACTTCCTTCCTTCCTTCCGACACTTCCTTCCTTCCTTCCTTCCTTCCTTCCTTCCTTCCTTCCTTCCGACACTTCCTTCCGACACTTCCTTCCTTCCTTCCTTCCGACACTTCCTTCCGACACTTCCTTCCTTCCTTCCTTCCGACACTTCCTTCCGACACTTCCTTCCGACACTTCCTTCCTTCCTTCCGACACTTCCTTCCTTCCTTCCTTCCTTCCTTCCTTCCTTCCTTCCTTCCTTCCTTCCGAAACTTCCTTCCTTCCGACACTTTCTTACGACACTTCCTTCCTTCCGACACTTCCTTCCTTCCTTCCTTCCTTCCTTCCTTCCTTTCTTCCTTCCTTCCTTCTCCGACACTTCCTTCCTTCCTTCCTTCCTTCCTTCCTTCCTTTCTTCCTTCCTTCCTTCCTTCCTTCCTTCCTTCCTTCCTTCCGACACTTACTTCCTTCCATCCTTCCTTCCTTCCTTCCGACACTTCCTTCCTTCCTTCCTTCCTTCCGACACTTCCTTCCGACACTTCCTTCCGACACTTCCTTCCTTCCGACACTTCCTTCCGACACTTCCTTCCTTCCTTCCTTCCTTCCTTCCTTCCTTCCTTCCTTCCTTCCTTCCTTCCTTCCTTCCTTCCGACACTTCCTTCTTTCCTTCCTTCCTTCCTTCCTTCCACCCTTCCTTCCTTCCTTCCTTCCTTCCTTCCTTCCGACACTTCCTTCCTTCCTTCCGACACTTCCTTCCTTCCTTCCCACACTTCCTTCCGACACTTCCTTCCGACACTTCCTTCCTTCCTTCCGACACTTCCTTCCGACACTTCCTTCCGACACTTCCTTCCATCCTTCCGACACTTCATTCCTTCCGACACTTCCTTCCTTCCTTCCTTCCTTCCTTCCTTCCTTCCTTCCTTCCTTCCTTCCTTCCTTCCTTCCTTCCGACACTTCCTTCCTTCCTTCCTTCCTTCCTTCCTTCCTTCCTTCCTTCCTTCCTTCCTTCCTTCCGACACTTCCTTCCTTCCGACACTTCCTTCCTTCCTTCCTTCCTTCCTTCCTTCCTTCCTTCCTTCCTTCCTTCCTTCCTTCCTTCCGACACTTCCTTCCGACACTTCCTTCCGACACTTCCTTCCTTCCGACACTTCCTTCCTTCCTTCCTTCCTTCCTTCCTTCCTTCCTTCCTTCCTTCCTTCCGACACTTCCTTCCGACACTTCCTTCCTTCCGACACTTCCTTCCGACACTTCCTTCCTTCCTTCCTTCCTTCCTTCCTTCCTTCCTTCCTTCCTTCCTTCCTTCCGACACTTCCATCCTTCCTTCCTTCCTTCCTTCCTTCCTTCCTTCCTTCCTTCCTTCCTTCCGACACTTCCTTCCTTCCTTCCGACACTTCCTTCCTTCCTTCCGACACTTCCTTCCGACACTTCCTTCCGACACTTCCTTCCAACACTTCCTTCCGACACTTCCTTCCGACACTTCCTTCCTTCCTTCCGACACTTCCTTCCTTCCGACACTTCCTTCCAACACTTCCTTCCTTCCTTCCTTCCTTCCTTCCTTCCTTCCTTCCTTCCTTCCTTCCTTCCTTCCTTCCTTCCTTCCTTCCGACACTTCCTTCCTTCCGACACTTCCTTCCTTCCGACGCTTCCTTCCGACACTTCCTTCCGACACTTCCTTCCTTCCTTCCGAAACTTCCTTCCTTCCTTCCTTCCTTCCTTCCTTCCTTCCTTCCTTCCTTCCTTCCTTCCTTCCTTCCTTCCGACACTTCCTTCCTTCCTTCCTTCCTTCCTTCCTTCCTTCCTTCCTTCCTTCATTCCTTCCGACACTTCCTTCCGACACTTCCTTCCTTCCTTCCGACACTTCCTTCCTTCCGACACTTCCTTCCTTCCTTCCTTCCTTCCTTCCTTCCTTCCTTCCTTCCTTCCTTCCTTCCTTCCTTCCTTCCGACACTTCCTTCCGACACTTCCTTCCGACACTTCCTTCCGACACTTCCTTCCGACACTTCCTTCCTTCCTTCCTTCCGACACTTCCTTCCTTCCTTCCTTTCTTCCGACACTTCCTTCCGACACTTCCTTCCTTCCTTCCTTCCGACACTTCCTTCCGACACTTCCTTCCTTCCTTCCAACACTTCCTTCCGACACTTCCTTCCGACACTTCCTTCCTTCCTTCCTTCCTTCCTTCCTTCCTTCCTTCCGACATTTCCTTCCTTCCTTCCTTCCTTCCTTCCGACACTTCCTTCCTTCCTTCCTTCCTTCCGACACTTCCTTCCGACACTTCCTTCCGACACTTCCTTCCGACACTTCCTTCCTTCCTTCCGACACTTCCTTCCTTCCGACACTTCCTTCCTTCCTTCCTTCCTTCCTTCCTTCCTTCCTTCCTTCCTTCCGACACTTCCTTCCGACACTTCCTTCCGACACTTCCTTCCGACACTTCCTTCCTTCCTTCCTTCCTTCCTTCCGACACTTCCTTCCTTCCTTCCTTCCTTCCTTCCGACACTTCCTTCCTTCCTTCCTTCCTTCCTTCCGACACTTCCTTCCTTCCGACACTTCCTTCCTTCCGACACTTCCTTCCTTCCGACACTTCCTTCCGACACTTCCTTCCTTCCGACACTTCCTTCCGACACTTCCTTCCTTCCTTCCTTCCTTCCTTCCTTCCTTCCTTCCTTCCTTCCTTCCTTCCTTCCGACACTTCCTTCCGACACTTCCTTCCGACACTTCCTTCCGACACTTCCTTCCGACACTTCCTTCCTTCCTTCCGACACTTCCTTCCTTCCTTCCGACACTTCCTTCCGACACTTCCTTCCGACACTTCCTTCCTTCCTTCCGACACTTCCTTCCGACAATTCCTTCCGACACTTCCTTCCTTCCTTCCGACACTTCCTTCCGACACTTCCTTCCGACACTTCCTTCCTTCCTTCCTTCCTTCCGACACTTCCTTCCGACACTTCCTTCCGACACTTCCTTCCTTCCTTCCGACACTTCCTTCCGACACTTCCTTCCGACACTTCCTTCCTTCCTTCCTTCCTTCCTTCCTTCCTTCCGACACTTCCTTCCGACATTTCCTTCCGACACTTCCTTCCTTCCGACACTTCCTTCCGACACTTCCTTCCTTCCTTCCTTCCTTCCTTCCTTCCTTCCTTCCTTCCTTCCTTCCTTCCTTCCGACACTTCCTTCCGACACTTCCTTCCTTCCTTCCTTCCTTCCTTCCTTCCTTCCTTCCTTCCTTCCGACACTTCCTTCCTTCCTTCCTTCCTTCCTTCCTTCCTTCCTTCCTTCCGACACTTCCTTCCTTCCTTCCGACACTTCCTTCCTTCCTTCCGACACTTCCTTCCTTCCGACACTTCCTTCCTTCCTTCCTTCCGACACTTCCTTCCTTCCTTCCTTCCGACACTTCCTTCCTTCCTTCCTTCCTTCCTTCCTTCCTTCCTTCCTTCCTTCCTTCCTTCCTTCCTTCCTTCCTTCCTTCCTTCCTTCCGACACTTCCTTCCTTCCTTCCTTCCTTCCTTCCTTCCTTCCTTCCTTCCTTCCTTCCTTCCTTCCTTCCTTTCTTCCTTCCTTCCGACACTTCCTTCCTTCCTTCCGACACTTCCTTCCTTCCTTCCGACACTTCCTTCCGACACTTCCTTCCAACACTTCCTTCTGACACTTCCTTCCGACACTTCCTTCCTTCCTTCCGACACTTCCTTCCTTCCGACACTTCCTTCCAACACTTCCTTCCTTCCTTCCTTCCTTCCTTCCTTCCTTCCTTCCTTCCTTCCTTCCTTCCTTCCGACACTTCCTTCCGACACTTCCTTCCTTCCGACACTTCCTTCCGACACTTCCTTCCTTCCTTCCTTCCTTCCTTCCTTCCTTCCTTCCTTCCGACACTTCCTTCCGACACTTCCTTCCGACACTTCCTTCCGACACTTCATTCCTTCCGACACTTCCTTCCGACACTTCCTTCCGACACTTCCTTCCTTCCTTCCTTCCTTCCTTCCTTCCTTCCTTCCTTCCTTCCTTCCTTCCGTCACTTCCTTCCTTCCTTCCGACACTTCCTTCCGACACTTCCTTCCGACACTTCCTTCCGACACTTCCTTCCTTCCTTCCGACACTTCCTTCCTTCCTTCCTTCCTTCCTTCCTTCCTTCCTTCCTTCCTTCCTTCCTTCCGTCCGACACTTCCTTCCGACACTTCCTTCCGACACTTCCTTCCGACACTTCCTTCCTTCCGACACTTCCTTCCTTCCTTCCTTCCTTCCTTCCTTCCTTCCTTCCGACACTTCCTTCCGACACTTCCTTCCGACACTTCCTTCCGACACTTCCTTCCTTCCTTCCTTCCTTCCTTCCTTCCTTCCTTCCTTCCTTCCTTCCTTCCTTCCTTCCTTCCGACACTTCCTTCCTTCCTTCCTTCCTTCCTTCCGACACTTCCTTCCTTCCGACACTTCCTTCCTTCCGACACTTCCTTCCTTCCGACACTTCCTTCCGACACTTCCTTCCTTCCGACACTTCCTTCCGACACTTCCTTCCTTCCTTCCTTCCTTCCTTCCTTCCTTCCTTCCTTCCTTCCTTCCTTCCGACACTTCCTTCCGACACTTCCTTCCGACACTTCCTTCCGACACTTCCTTCCGACACTTCCTTCCTTCCTTCCGACACTTCCTTCCTTCCTTCCGACACTTCCTTCCGACACTTCCTTCCGACACTTCCTTCCTTCCTTCCGACACTTCCTTCCGACAATTCCTTCCGACACTTCCTTCCTTCCTTCCGACACTTCCTTCCGACACTTCCTTCCGACACTTCCTTCCTTCCTTCCTTCCGACACTTCCTTCCGACACTTCCTTCCGACACTTCCTTCCTTCCTTCCGACACTTCCTTCCGACACTTCCTTCCGACACTTCCTTCCTTCCTTCCTTCCTTCCTTCCTTCCTTCCGACACTTCCTTCCGACATTTCCTTCCGACACTTCCTTCCTTCCGACACTTCCTTCCGACACTTCCTTCCGACACTTCCTTCCTTCCTTCCTTCCTTCCTTCCTTCCTTCCTTCCTTCCTTCCTTCCGACACTTCCTTCCGACACTTCCTTCCTTCCTTCCTTCCTTCCTTCCTTCCTTCCTTCCTTCCGACACTTCCTTCCTTCCTTCCTTCCTTCCTTCCTTCCTTCCTTCCTTCCGACACTTCCTTCCTTCCTTCCGACACTTCCTTCCTTCCTTCCGACACTTCCTTCCTTCCGACACTTCCTTCCTTCCTTCCTTCCGACACTTCCTTCCTTCCTTCCTTCCGACACTTCCTTCCTTCCTTCCTTCCTTCCTTCCTTCCTTCCTTCCTTCCTTCCTTCCTTCCTTCCTTCCTTCCTTCCTTCCGACACTTCCTTCCTTCCTTCCTTCCTTCCTTCCTTCCTTCCTTCCTTCCTTCCTTCCTTCCTTCCTTCCTTCCTTCCTTCCTTTCTTCCTTCCTTCCGACACTTCCTTCCTTCCTTCCGACACTTCCTTCCTTCCTTCCGACACTTCCTTCCGACACTTCCTTCCAACACTTCCTTCTGACACTTCCTTCCGACACTTCCTTCCTTCCTTCCGACACTTCCTTCCTTCCGACACTTCCTTCCAACACTTCCTTCCTTCCTTCCTTCCTTCCTTCCTTCCTTCCTTCCTTCCTTCCTTCCTTCCTTCCGACACTTCCTTCCGACACTTCCTTCCTTCCGACACTTCCTTCCGACACTTCCTTCCTTCCTTCCTTCCTTCCTTCCTTCCTTCCTTCCTTCCGACACTTCCTTCCGACACTTCCTTCCGACACTTCCTTCCGACACTTCATTCCTTCCGACACTTCCTTCCGACACTTCCTTCCGACACTTCCTTCCTTCCTTCCTTCCTTCCTTCCTTCCTTCCTTCCTTCCTTCCTTCCGTCACTTCCTTCCTTCCTTCCGACACTTCCTTCCGACACTTCCTTCCGACACTTCCTTCCGACACTTCCTTCCTTCCTTCCGACACTTCCTTCCGACACTTCCTTCCTTCCTTCCGACACTTCCTTCCTTCCTTCCTTCCTTCCTTCCTTCCTTCCTTCCTTCCTTCCTTCCGACACTTCCTTCCGACACTTCCTTCCGACACTTCCTTCCGACACTTCCTTCCGACACTTCCTTCCTTCCTTCCTTCCTTCCGACACTTCCTTCCGACACTTCCTTCCGACACTTCCTTCCTTCCTTCCGACACTTCCTTCCTTCCTTCCTTCCTTCCTTCCGAAACTTCCTTCCTTCCGACACTTCCTTACGACACTTCCTTCCTTCCGACACTTCCTTCCTTCCTTCCTTCCTTCCTTCCTTCCTTCCTTCCTTCCTTCCTTCCTTCCTTCCTTCCTTCCATCCTTCCTTCCTTCCTTCCTTCCGACACTTCCTTCCTTCCTTCCTTCCTTCCGACACTTCCTTCCGACACTTCCTTCCGACACTTCCTTCCTTCCGACACTTCCTTCCGACACTTCCTTCCTTCCTTCCTTCCTTCCTTCCTTCCTTCCTTCCTTCCTTCCTTCCTTCCTTCCGACACTTCCTTCTTTCCTTCCTTCCTTCCTTCCTTCCTTCCTTCCTTCCTTCCTTCCTTCCTTCCTTCCTTTCTTCCTTCCTTCCGACACTTCCTTCCTTCCTTCCGACACTTCCTTCCTTCCTTCCGACACTTCCTTCCGACACTTCCTTCCAACACTTCCTTCTGACACTTCCTTCCGACACTTCCTTCCTTCCTTCCGACACTTCCTTCCTTCCGACAATTCCTTCCAACACTTCCTTCCTTCCTTCCTTCCTTCCTTCCTTCCTTCCTTCCTTCCGACACTTCCTTCCGACACTTCCTTCCTTCCGACACTTCCTTCCGACACTTCCTTCCTTCCTTCCTTCCTTCCTTCCTTCCTTCCTTCCGACACTTCCTTCCGACACTTCCTTCCGACACTTCCTTCCGACACTTCATTCCTTCCGACACTTCCTTCCGACACTTCCTTCCGACACTTCCTTCCTTCCTTCCTTCCTTCCTTCCTTCCTTCCTTCCTTCCTTCCTTCCTTCCTTCCTTCCTTCCTTCCGTCACTTCCTTCCTTCCTTCCGACACTTCCTTCCGACACTTCCTTCCGACACTTCCTTCCGACACTTCCTTCCTTCCTTCCGACACTTCCTTCCGACACTTCCTTCCTTCCTTCCGACACTTCCTTCCTTCCTTCCTTCCTTCCTTCCTTCCTTCCTTCCGACACTTCCTTCCGACACTTCCTTCCGACACTTCCTTCCGACACTTCCTTCCGACACTTCCTTCCTTCCTTCCTTCCGACACTTCCTTCCGACACTTCCTTCCGACACTTCCTTCCTTCCTTCCGACACTTCCTTCCTTCCTTCCTTCCTTCCTTCCTTCCTTCCTTCCTTCCTTCCTTCCTTCCTTCCGAAACTTCCTTCCTTCCGACACTTCCTTACGACACTTCCTTCCTTCCGACACTTCCTTCCTTCCTTCCTTCCTTCCTTCCTTCCTTCCTTCCTTCCTTCCTTCCTTCCTTCCTTCCGACACTTACTTCCTTCCATCCTTCCTTCCTTCCTTCCGACACTTCCTTCCTTCCTTCCTTCCTTCCGACACTTCCTTCCGACACTTCCTTCCGACACTTCCTTCCTTCCGACACTTCCTTCCGACACTTCCTTCCTTCCTTCCTTCCTTCCTTCCTTCCTTCCTTCCTTCCTTCCTTCCTTCCTTCCTTCCGACACTTCCTTCTTTCCTTCCTTCCTTCCTTCCTTCCTTCCTTCCTTCCTTCCTTCCTTCCTTCCTTCCGACACTTCCTTCCTTCCTTCCGACACTTCCTTCCTTCCTTCCCACACTTCCTTCCGACACTTCCTTCCGACACTTCCTTCCAACACTTCCTTCCGACACTTCCTTCCGACACTTCCTTCCGACACTTCCTTCCTTCCTTCCGACACTTCCTTCCTTCCGACACTTCCTTCCAACACTTCCTTCCTTCCTTCCTTCCTTCCTTCCTTCCTTCCTTCCTTCCTTCCTTCCTTCCTTCCTTCCTTCCGACACTTCCTTCCGACACTTCCTTCCGACACTTCCTTCCTTCCTTCCTTCCGACACTTCCTTCCGACACTTCCTTCCTTCCTTCCAACACTTCCTTCCGACACTTCCTTCCGACACTTCCTTCCTTCCTTCCTTCCTTCCTTCCTTCCTTCCTTCCTTCCTTCCTTCCGACACTTCCTTCCGACACTTCCTTCCTTCCTTCCTTCCTTCCGACACTTCCTTCCGACACTTCCTTCCGACACTTCATTCCTTCCGACACTTCCTTCCGACACTTCCTTCCGACACTTCCTTCCTTCCTTCCTTCCTTCCTTCCTTCCTTCATTCCTTCCTTCCTTCCTTCCTTCCGTCACTTCCTTCCTTCCTTCCGACACTTCCTTCCGACACTTCCTTCCGACACTTCCTTCCGACACTTCCTTCCTTCCTTCCGACACTTCCTTCCGACACTTCCTTCCTTCCTTCCGACACTTCCTTCCTTCCTTCCTTCCTTCCTTCCTTCCTTCCTTCCTTCCTTCCTTCCGACACTTCCTTCCGACACTTCCTTCCGACACTTCCTTCCGACACTTCCTTCCGACACTTCCTTCCTTCCTTCCTTCCTTCCGACACTTCCTTCCGACACTTCCTTCCGACACTTCCTTCCTTCCTTCCGACACTTCCTTCCTTCCTTCCTTCCTTCCTTCCGAAACTTCCTTCCTTCCGACACTTCCTTACGACACTTCCTTCCTTCCGACACTTCCTTCCTTCCTTCCTTCCTTCCTTCCTTCCTTCCTTCCTTCCTTCCTTCCTTCCTTCCTTCCTTCCGACACTTACTTCCTTCCATCCTTCCTTCCTTCCTTCCGACACTTCCTTCCTTCCTTCCTTCCTTCCGACACTTCCTTCCGACACTTCCTTCCGACACTTCCTTCCTTCCGACACTTCCTTCCGACACTTCCTTCCTTCCTTCCTTCCTTCCTTCCTTCCTTCCTTCCTTCCTTCCTTCCTTCCTTCCTTCCTTCCTTCCTTCCTTCCGACACTTCCTTCTTTCCTTCCTTCCTTCCTTCCTTCCTTCCTTCCTTCCTTCCTTCCTTCCTTCCTTCCTTCCTTTCTTCCTTCCTTCCGACACTTCCTTCCTTCCTTCCGACACTTCCTTCCTTCCTTCCGACACTTCCTTCCGACACTTCCTTCCAACACTTCTTTCTGACACTTCCTTCCGACACTTCCTTCCTTCCTTCCGACACTTCCTTCCTTCCGACACTTCCTTCCAACACTTCCTTCCTTCCTTCCTTCCTTCCTTCCTTCCTTCCTTCCTTCCTTCCGACACTTCCTTCCGACACTTCCTTCCTTCCGACACTTCCTTCCGACACTTCCTTCCTTCCTTCCTTCCTTCCTTCCTTCCTTCCTTCCTTCCGACACTTCCTTCCGACACTTCCTTCCGACACTTCCTTCCGACACTTCATTCCTTCCGACACTTCCTTCCGACACTTCCTTCCGACACTTCCTTCCTTCCTTCCTTCCTTCCTTCCTTCCTTCCTTCCGTCACTTCCTTCCTTCCTTCCGACACTTCCTTCCGACACTTCCTTCCGACACTTCCTTCCGACACTTCCTTCCTTCCTTCCGACACTTCCTTCCGACACTTCCTTCCTTCCTTCCGACACTTCCTTCCTTCCTTCCTTCCTTCCTTCCTTCCTTCCTTCCTTCCGACACTTCCTTCCGACACTTCCTTCCTTCCTTCCTTCCGACACTTCCTTCCGACACTTCCTTCCGACACTTCCTTCCTTCCTTCCGACACTTCCTTCCTTCCTTCCTTCCTTCCTTCCTTCCTTCCTTCCGAAACTTCCTTCCTTCCGACACTTCCTTACGACACTTCCTTCCTTCCGACACTTCCTTCCTTCCTTCCTTCCTTCCTTCCTTCCTTCCTTCCTTCCTTCCTTCCTTCCTTCCTTCCTTCCGACACTTACTTCCTTCCATCCTTCCTTCCTTCCTTCCGACACTTCCTTCCTTCCTTCCTTCCTTCCGACACTTCCTTCCGACACTTCCTTCCGACACTTCCTTCCTTCCGACACTTCCTTCCGACACTTCCTTCCTTCCTTCCTTCCTTCCTTCCTTCCTTCCTTCCTTCCTTCCTTCCTTCCTTCCTTCCTTCCTTCCTCGACACTTCCTTCCGACACTTCCTTCTTTCCTTCCTTCCTTCCTTCCTTCCTTCCTTCCTTCCTTCCTTCCTTCCTTCCTTCCTTCCTTCCTTCCGACACTTCCTTCCTTCCTTCCGACACTTCTTCCTCCTTCCCACACTTCCTTCCGACACTTCCTTCCGACACTTCCTTCCAACACTTCCTTCCGACACTTCCTTCCGACACTTCCTTCCGACACTTCCTTCCTTCCTTCCGACACTTCCTTCCTTCCGACACTTCCTTCCAACACTTCCTTCCTTCCTTCCTTCCTTCCTTCCTTCCTTCCTTCCTTCCTTCCTTCCTTCCTTCCTTCCGACACTTCCTTCCGACACTTCCTTCCGACACTTCCTTCCTTCCTTCTTCCGACACTTCCTTCCGACACTTCCTTCCTTCCTTCCAACACTTCCTTCCGACACTTCCTTCCGACACTTCCTTCCTTCCTTCCTTCCTTCCTTCCTTCCTTCCTTCCTTCCTTCCTTCCTTCCGACACTTCCTTCCGACACTTCCTTCCGACACTTCCTTCCTTCCGACACTTCCTTCCGACACTTCCTTCCGACACTTCCTTCCTTCCTTCCGACACTTCCTTCCTTCCGACACTTCCTTCCAACACTTCCTTCCTTCCTTCCTTCCTTCCTTCCTTCCTTCCTTCCTTCCTTCCTTCCTTCCTTCCTTCCGACACTTCCTTCCTTCCTTCCTTCCTTCCTTCCGACACTTCCTTCCGACACTTCCTTCCTTCCTTCCTTCCTTCCTTCCTTCCTTCCTTCCTTCCTTCCTTCCTTCCTTCCTTCCTTCCTTCCTTCCTTCCTTCCTTCCTTCCTTCCGACACTTCCTTCCTTCCTTCCTTCCTTCCTTCCTTCCGACACTTCCTTCCTTCCGACACTTCCTTCCTTCCTTCCTTCCTTCCTTCCTTCCTTCCTTCCTTCTCCTTCCTTCCGACACTTCCTTCCGACACTTCCTTCCGACACTTCCTTCCGACACTTCCTTCCGACACTTCCTTCCTTCCTTCCTTCCTTCCTTCCTTCCTTCCTTCCTTCCTTCCTTCCTTCCTTCCTTCCTTCCTTCCTTCCGACACTTCCTTCCGACACTTCCTTCCTTCCTTCCGACACTTCCTTCCGACAATTCCTTCCGACACTTCCTTCCTTCCTTCCGACACTTCCTTCCGACACTTCCTTCCGACACTTCCTTCCTTCCTTCCTTCCGACACTTCCTTCCGACACTTCCTTCCGACACTTCCTTCCTTCCTTCCGACACTTCCTTCCGACACTTCCTTCCGACACTTCTTCCGACACTTCCTTCCTTCCTTCCTTCCTTCCTTCCTTCCTTCCTTCCTTCCGACACTTCCTTCCTTCCTTCCGACACTTCCTTCCTTCCGACACTTCCTTCCTTCCGACACTTCCTTCCTTCCGACACTTCCTTCCGACACTTCCTTCCTTCCGACACTTCCTTCCGACACTTCCTTCCTTCCTTCCTTCCTTCCTTCCGACACTTCCTTCCTTCCTTCCGACACTTCCTTCCTTCCTTCCTTCCTTCCTTCCTTCCTTCCTTCCTTCCTTCCTTCCTTCCTTCCTTCCTTCCTTCCTTCCTTCCGACACTTCCTTCCTTCCGACACTTCCTTCCTTCCGACACTTCCTTCCTTCCTTCCTTCCGACACTTCCTTCCTTCCTTCCTTCCGACACTTCCTTCCTTCCTTCCTTCCTTCCTTCCTTCCTTCCTTCCTTCCTTCCTTCCTTCCTTCCTTCCTTCCTTCCTTCCGACACTTCCTTCCTTCCTTCCTTCCTTCCTTCCTTCCTTCCTTCCTTCCTTCCTTCCTTCCTTCCTTCCTTCCTTCCGACACTTCCTTCCTTCCTTCCGACACTTCCTTCCTTCCTTCCGACACTTCCTTCCAACACTTCCTTCCGACACTTCCTTCCAACACTTCCTTCTGACACTTCCTTCCGACACTTCCTTCCTTCCTTCCGACACTTCCTTCCTTCCGACACTTCCTTCCAACACTTCCTTCCTTCCTTCCTTTCTTCCTTCCTTCCGACACTTCCTTCCTTCCTTCCGACACTTCCTTCCGACACTTCTTCCTTCCGACACTTCCTTCCGACACTTCCTTCTTCCGTCCTTCCTTCCTTCCTTCCTTCCTTCCTTCCTTCCGACACTTCCTTCCGACACTTCTTCCGACACTTCCTTCGGACACTTCCTTCCGACACTTCCTTCCGACACTTCCTTCCTTCCTTCCTTCCGACACTTCCTTCCGACACTTCCTTCCGACACTTCCTTCCTTCCGACACTTCCTTCCGACACTTCCTTCCGACACTTCCTTCCGACACTTCCTTCCGACACTTCCTTCCTCCTTCCTTCCGACACTTCCTTCCGACACTTCCTTCCGACACTTCCTTCCTTCCGACACTTCCTTCCGACACTTCCTTCCGACACTTCCTTCCTTCCTTCCTTCCTTCTTTCCTTCCTTCCTTCATTCCTTCCGACACTTCCTTCCTTCCTTCCGACACTTCCTTCCGACACTTCCTTCCGACACTTCCTTCCTTCCTTCCGACACTTCCTTCCGACACTTCCTTCCGACACTTCCTTCCTTCCTTCCTTCCTTCCTTCCTTCCTTCCTTCCTTCCTTCCTTTCTTCCTTCCTTCCTTCCTTCCTTCCTTCCGACACTTCCTTCCGACACTTCCTTCCGACACTTCCTTCCGACATTTCCTTCCGACACTTCCTTCCTTCTTTCCGACACTTCCTTCTGACACTTCCTTCCGACACTTCCTTCCGACACTTCCTTCCTTCCTTCCGACACTTCCTTCCTTCCTTCCGACACTTCCTTCCTTCCGACACTTCCTTCCTTCCTTCCTTCCTTCCGACACTTCCTTCCTTCCTTCCTTCCTTCCTTCCTTCCGACACTTCCTTCCGACACTTCCTTCCTTCCGACACTTCCTTCCGACACTTCCTTCCTTCCTTCCTTCCTTCCGACACTTCCTTCCGACACTTCCTTCCTTCCTTCCTTCCTTCCTTCCGACACTTCCTTCCGACACTTCCTTCCTTCCGACACTTCCTTCCGACACTTCCTTCCTTCCTTCCTTCCTTCCTTCCTTCTTCCTTCCTTCCTTCCTTCCTTCCTTCCGACACTTCCTTCTTTCCTTCCTTCCTTCCTTCCTTCCTTCCTTCCTTCCTTCCTTCCTTCCTTCCTTCCTTCCGACACTTCCTTCCTTCCTTCCTTCCTTCCTTCCTTCCTTCCTTCCTTCCTTCCTTCCTTCCTTCCTTTCTCCTTCCTTCCGACACTTCCTTCCTTCCTTCCGACCCTTCCTTCCTTCCTTCCGACACTTCCTTCCGACACTTCCTTCCGACACTTCCTTCCAACACTTCCTTCCGACACTTCCTTCCGACACTTCCTTCCTTCCTTCCGACACTTCCTTCCTTCCGACACTTCCTTCCAACACTTCCTTCCTTCCTTCCTTCCTTCCTTCCTTCCTTCCTTCCTTCCTTCCTTCCTTCCTTCCGACACTTCCTTCCTTCCGACACTTCCTTCCTTCCGACACTTCCTTCCTTCCTTCCTTCCTTCCGACACTTCCTTCCTTCCGACACTTCCTTCCTTCCTTCCTTCTTCCTTCCTTCCTTCCTTCCTTCCTTCCTTCCTTCCTTCCTTCCGACACTTCCTTCCTTCCTTCCTTCCTTCCTTCCTTCCTTCCTTCCTTCCTTCCT
>JAYKTQ010000276.1:70000-77354 GCA_036010785.1 Ammospiza maritima maritima
TCCTTCCTTCCTTCCTTCCTTCCTTCCTTCCTTCCGACACTTCCTTCCGACACTTCCTTCCTTCCGACACTTCCTTCCTTCCGACACTTCCTTCCGACACTTCCTTCCGACACTTCCTTCCTTCCTTCCTTCCTTCCTTCCTTCCTTCCTTCCTTCCTTCCTTCCGACACTTCCTTCCGACACTTCCTTCCGACACTTCCTTCCGACACTTCCTTCCTTCCTTCCTTCCTTCCTTCCTTCCTTCCTTCCTTCCTTCCTTCCTTCCTTCCGACACTTCCTTCCGACACTTCCTTCCTTCCTTCCTTCCTTCCTTCCTTCCTTCCTTCCTTCCTTCCTTTCCTTCCTTCGACACTTCCTTCCTTCTTCCGACACTTCCTTCCTTCCGACACTTCCTTCCTTCCTTCCTTCCGACACTTCCTTCCTTCCTTCCTTCCGACACTTCCTTCCTTCCTTCCTTCCTTCCTTCCTTCCTTCCTTCCTTCCTTCCTTCCTTCCTTCCTTCCTTCCTTCCTTCCTTCCTTCCGACACTTCCTTCCTTCCTTCCTTCCTTCCTTCCTTCCATCCTTCCTTCCTTCCTTCCTTCCTTTCTTCCTTCCTTCCGACACTTCCTTCCTTCCTTCCGACACTTCCTTCCTTCCTTCCGACACTTCCTTCCGACACTTCCTTCCAACACTTCCTTCTGACACTTCCTTCCGACACTTCCTTCCTTCCTTCCGACACTTCCTTCCTTCCGACACTTCCTTCCAACACTTCCTTCCTTCCTTCCTTCCTTCCTTCCTTGCTTCCGTCACTTCCTTCCTTCCTTCCGACACTTCCTTCCGACACTTCCTTCCGACACTTCCTTCCGACACTTCCTTCCTTCCTTCCGACACTTCCTTCCGACACTTCCTTCCTTCCTTCCTTCCTTCCTTCCTTCCTTCCTTCCTTCCGACACTTCCTTCCGACACTTCCTTCCGACACTTCCTTCCGACACTTCCTTCCGACACTTCCTTCCTTCCTTCCGACACTTCCTTCCGACACTTCCTTCCGACACTTCCTTCCTTCCTTCCGACACTTCCTTC
Organism: Ammospiza maritima maritima; assembly: GCA_036010785.1. Taxonomy (NCBI): domain Eukaryota; kingdom Metazoa; phylum Chordata; class Aves; order Passeriformes; family Passerellidae; genus Ammospiza; species Ammospiza maritima. The sequence continues at coordinate 71,062 of JAYKTQ010000276.1, forward strand.
CTTCCTTCCTTCCTTCCTTCCTTCCTTCCTTCCTTCCTTCCGACACTTCCTTCCTTCCGACACTTCCTTCCTTCCGACACTTCCTTCCTTCCTTCCTTCCTTCCTTCCTTCCTTCCTTCCTTCCTTCCTTCCTTCCTTCCTTCCTTCCGACACTTACTTCCTTCCATCCTTCCTTCCTTCCTTCCGACACTTCCTTCCTTCCTTCCTTCCTTCCTTCCTTCCGACACTTCCTTCCGACACTTCCTTCCTTCCGACACTTCCTTCCGACACTTCCTTCCGACACTTCCTTCCTTCCTTCCTTCCTTCCTTCCTTCCTTCCTTCCTTCCTTCCTTCCTTCCTTCCTTCCTTCCTTCCTTCCTTCCTTCCTTCCTTCCTTCCTTCCTTCCGTCACTTCCTTCTTTCCTCCTTCCTTCCTTCCTTCCTTCCTTCCTTCCTTCCTTCCTTCCTTCCTTCCTTCCTTCCTTCCTTTCTTCCTTCCGACACTTCCTTCCTTCCTTCCGACACTTCCTTCCTTCCGACACTTCCTTCCAACACTTCCTTCCTTCCTTCCTTCCTTCTTCCTTCCTTCCTTCCTTCCTTCCTTCCGACACTTCCTTCCTTCCGACATTTCCTTCCTTCCTTCCTTCCTTCCTTCCTTCCTTCCTTCCTTCCTTCCTTCCTTCCTTCCTTCCGACACTTCCTTCCTTCCTTCCTTCCTTCCTTCCGACACTTCCTTCCTTCGACACTTCCTTCCTTCCTTCCTTCCTTCCTTCCGACACTTCCTTCCGACACTTCCTTCCGACACTTCCTTCCTTCCGACACTTCCTTCCGACACTTCCTTCCTTCCTTCCTTCCTTCCTTCCTTCCTTCCGACACTTCCTTCCGACACTTCCTTCCGACACTTCCTTCCGACACTTCCTTCCGACACTTCCTTCCTTCCTTCCGACACTTCCTTCCTTCCTTCCGACACTTCCTTCCGACACTTCCTTCCGACACTTCCTTCCTTCCTTCCGACACTTCCTTCCGACACTTCCTTCCGACAATTCCTTCCTTCCTTCCTTCCGACACTTCCTTCCGACACTTCCTTCCGACACTTCCTTCCTTCCTTCCGACACTTCCTTCCGACACTTCCTTCCGACACTTCCTTCCGACACTTCCTTCCTTCCTTCCTTCCTTCCTTCCTTCCTTCCTTCCTTCCTTCCTTCCTTCCTTCCGACACTTCCTTCCTTCCGACACTTCCTTCTTCCGACACTTCCTTCCTTCCGACACTTCCTTCCGACACTTCCTTCCTTCCTTCCTTCCTTCCTTCCTTCCTTCCTTCCTTCCTTCCTTCCTTCCTTCCGACACTTCCTTCCTTCCTTCCTTCCTTCCTTCCTTCCTTCCTTCCTTCCTTCCTTCCTTCCTTCCTTCCTTCCGACACTTCCTTCCGACACTTCCTTCCTTCCGACACTTCCTTCCTTCCGACACTTCCTTCCTTCCGACACTTCCTTCCTTCCTTCCTTCCGACACTTCCTTCCTTCCTTCCTTCCGACACTTCCTTCCTTCCTTCCTTCCTTCCTTCCTTCCTTCCTTCCTTCCTTCCTTCCTTCCGACACTTCCTTCCGACACTTCCTTCCGACACTTCCTTCCTTCCTTCCGACACTTCTTCCGACACTTCCTTCCGACACTTCCTTCCTTCCGACACTTCCTTCCGACACTTCCTTCCGACACTTCCTTCCTTCCTTCCTTCCTTCCTTCCTTCCTTCCTTCCTTCATTCCTTCCGACACTTCCTTCCTTCCTTCCGACACTTCCTTCCGAACTTCCTCCGACACTTCCTTCGACTTCTTCCTTCCTTCCGACACTTCCTTCCGACACTTCCTTCCTTCCTTCCTTCCTTCCTTCCTTCCTTCCTTCCTTCCTTCCGACACTTCCTTCCGACACTTCCTTCCGACACTTCCTTCCGACATTTCCTTCCGACACTTCCTTCCTTCCTTCCGACACTTCCTTCCGACACTTCCTTCCTTCCTTCCGACACTTCCTTCCTTCCTTCCGACACTTCCTTCCTTCCTTCCTTCCTTCCTTCCTTCCTTCCTTCCTTCCTTCCTTCCTTCCTTCCTTCCGACACTTCCTTCCTTCCTTCCTTCCTTCCTTCCGACACTACCTTCCTTCCTTCCTTCCTTCCTTCCTTCCTTCCTTCCTTCCTTCCGACACTTCCTTCCGACACTTCCTTCCTTCCTTCCTTCCTTCCGACACTTCCTTCCGACACTTCCTTCCTTCCGACACTTCCTTCCGACACTTCCTTCCTTCCTTCCTTCTTCCTTCCTTCCTTCCTTCCTTCCTTCCTTCCTTCCGACACTTCCTTCTTTCCTTCCTTCCTTCCTTCCTTCCTTCCTTCCTTCCTTCCTTCCTTCCTTCCTTCCTTCCTTCCTTCCGACACTTCCTTCCTTCCTTCCTTCCTTCCTTCCTTCCTTCCTTCCTTCCTTCCTTCCTTCCTTCCTTCCTTTCTTCCTTCCTTCCGACACTTCCTTCCTTCCTTCCTTCCGACCCTTCCTTCCTTCCTTCCGACACTTCCTTCCGACACTTCCTTCCGACACTTCCTTCCAACACTTCCTTCCGACACTTCCTTCCGACACTTCCTTCCTTCCTTCCGACACTTCCTTCCTTCCGACACTTCCTTCCAACACTTCCTTCCTTCCTTCCTTCCTTCCTTCCTTCCTTCCTTCCTTCCTTCCTTCCTTCCTTCCTTCCTTCCGACACTTCCTTCCTTCCGACACTTCCTTCCTTCCGACACTTCCTTCCGACACTTCCTTCCTTCCGACACTTCCTTCCTTCCTTCCAACACTTCCTTCCGACACTTCCTTCCGACACTTCCTTCCTTCCTTCCGAAACTTCCTTCCTTCCTTCCTTCCTTCCTTCCTTCCTTCCTTCCTTCCTTCCTTCCTTCCGACACTTCCTTCCTTCCTTCCTTCCTTCCGACACTTCCTTCCGACACTTCCTTCCGACACTTCCTTCCGACACTTCCTTCCGACACTTCCTTCCTTCCTGCCGACACTTCCTTCCAACACTTCCTTCCTTCCTTCCTTCCTTCCTTCCTTCCTTCCTTCCTTCCTTCCTTCCTTCCTTCCTTCCTTCCTTCCTTCCTTCCTTCCTTCCTTCCGACACTTCCTTCCTTCCTTCCTTCCTTCCTTCCGACACTTCCTTCCGACACTTCCTTCCGACACTTCCTTCCGACACTTCCTTCCGACACTTCCTTCCTTCCTTCCTTCCTTCCTTCCTTCCTTCCTTCCTTCCTTCCTTCCTTCCTTCCTTCCTTCCTTCCTTCCTTCCGACACTTCCTTCTTCCGACACTTCCTTCCTTCCTTCCTTCCTTCCTTCCTTCCGACACTTCCTTCCGACACTTCCTTCCGACACTTCCTTCCGACACTTCCTTCCTTCCTTCCTTCCTTCCTTCCTTCCTACACTTCCTTCCGACACTTCCTTCCTTCCGACACTTCCTTCCGACACTTCCTTCCGACACTTCCTTCCGACACTTCCTTCCTTCCTTCCGACACTTCCTTCCTTCCTTCTGACACTTCCTTCCGACACTTCCTTCCGACACTTCCTTCCGACACTTCCTTCCTTCCTTCCTTCCTTCCTTCCTTCCTTCCTTCCTTCCTTCCTTCCTTCCTTCCTTCCTTCCTTCCTTCCGACACTTCCTTCCTTCCGACACTTCCTTCCTTCCGACACTTCCTTCCGACACTTCCTTCCTTCCGACACTTCCTTCCTTCCTTCCAACACTTCCTTCCGACACTTCCTTCCGACACTTCCTTCCTTCCTTCCGAAACTTCCTTCCTTCCTTCCTTCCTTCCTTCCTTCCTTCCTTCCTTCCTTCCGACACTTCCTTCCTTCCTTCCTTCCTTCCGACACTTCCTTCCGACACTTCCTTCCGACACTTCCTTCCGACACTTCCTTCCGACACTTCCTTCCTTCCTTCCGACACTTCCTTCCTTCCGACACTTCCTTCCAACACTTCCTTCCTTCCTTCCTTCCTTCCTTCCTTCCTTCCTTCCTTCCTTCCTTCCTTCCTTCCTTCCTTCCTTCCTTCCTTCCGACACTTCCTTCCTTCCTTCCTTCCTTCCTTCCGACACTTCCTTCCGACACTTCCTTCCGACACTTCCTTCCGACACTTCCTTCCGACACTTCCTTCCTTCCTTCCTTCCTTCCTTCCTTCCTTCCTTCCTTCCTTCCTTCCTTCCTTCCTTCCTTCCGACACTTCCTTCCTTCCGACACTTCCTTCCTTCCTTCCTTCCTTCCTTCCGACACTTCCTTCCGACACTTCCTTCCGACACTTCCTTCCGACACTTCCTTCCTTCCTTCCTTCCTTCCTTCCTTCCTACACTTCCTTCCGACACTTCCTTCCTTCTGACACTTCCTTCCGACACTTCCTTCCGACACTTCCTTCCGACACTTCCTTCCTTCCTTCCTTCCGACACTTCCTTCCTTCCTACTGACACTTCCTTCCGACACTTCCTTCCGACACTTCCTTCCGACACTTCCTTCCTTCCTTCCGACACTTCCTTCCGACACTTCCTTCCGACACTTCCTTCCGACACTTCCTTCCTTCCTTCCTTCCTTCCTTCCTTCCTTCCGACACTTCCTTCCTTCCGACACTTCCTTCCTTCCTTCCTTCCTTCCTTCCGACACTTCCTTCCGACACTTCCTTCCGACACTTCCTTCCGACACTTCCTTCCGACACTTCCTTCCTTCCTTCCTTCCTTCCTTCCTTCCTACACTTCCTTCCGACACTTCCTTCCTTCCGACACTTCCTTCCGACACTTCCTTCCGACACTTCCTTCCGACACTTCCTTCCTTCCTTCCGACACTTCCTTCCTTCCTTCTGACACTTCCTTCCGACACTTCCTTCCGACACTTCCTTCCGACACTTCCTTCCTTCCTTCCGACACTTCCTTCGGACACTTCCTTCCGACACTTCCTTCCTTCCTTCCGACACTTCCTTCCGACACTTCCTTCCGACACTTCCTTCCTTCCTTCCTTCCGACACTTCCTTCCGACACTTCCTTCCGACACTTCCTTCCGACACTTCCTTCCTTCTTCCGACACTTCCTTCCGACACTTCCTTCCGACACTTCCTTCCTTCCTTCCTTCCTTCCTTCCTTCCTTCCTTCCTTCCTTCCTTCCTTCCTTCCTTCCTTCTTCCGACACTTCCTTCCTTCCGACACTTCCTTCCTTCCGACACTTCCTTCCGACACTTCCTTCCTTCCTTCCTTCCTTCCTTCCTTCCTTCCTTCCTTCCTTCCTTCCTTCCGACACTTCCTTCCTTCCGACACTTCCTTCCGACACTTCCTTCCTTCCTTCCTTCCGACACTTCCTTCCGACACTTCCTTCCGACACTTCCTTCCTTCCGACACTTCCTTCCGACACTTCCTTCCTTCCTTCCTTCCTTCCTTCCTTCCTTCCTTCCTTCCTTCCTTCCTTCCTTCCTTCCTTCCTTCCGACACTTCCTTCCTTCCTTCTTCCTTCCTTCCTTCCTTCCTTCCTTCTTCCCTTCCTTCCTTCCTTCCTTCCTTCCTTCCTTCCTTCCTTCCTTCCGACACTTCCTTCCGACACTTCCTTCCTTCCTTCCTTCCTTTCTTCCTTCCTTCCGACACTTCCTTCCTTCCTTCCTTCCGACACTTCCTTCCTTCCTTCCGACACTTCCTTCCGACACTTCCTTCCGACACTTCCTTCCGACACTTCCTTCCAACACTTCCTTCCGACACTTCCTTCCGAAACTTCCTTCCTTCCTTCCGACACTTCCTTCCTTCCGACACTTCCTTCTTCCGACACTTCCTTCCAACACTTCCTTCCGACACTTCCTTCCGACACTTCCTTCCTTCCTTCCGACACTTCCTTCCTTCCGACACTTCCTTCCAACACTTCCTTCCTTCCTTCCTTCCTTCCTTCCTTCCTTCCTTCCTTCCTTCCTTCCTTCCTTCCTTCCTTCCTTCCTTCCGACACTTCCTTCCTTCCGACACTTCCTTCCTTCCGACACTTCCTTCCGACACTTCCTTCCTTCCGACACTTCCTTCCTTCCTTCCAACACTTCCTTCCGACACTTCCTTCCGACACTTCCTTCCTTCCTTCCGAAACTTCCTTCCTTCCTTCCTTCCTTCCTTCCTTCCTTCCTTCCTTCCTTCCTTCCTTCCTTCCGACACTTCCTTCCTTCCTTCCTTCCTTCCGACACTTCCTTCCGACACTTCCTTCCGACACTTCCTTCCGACACTTCCTTCCTTCCTTCCGACACTTCCTTCCTTCCGACACTTCCTTCCAACACTTCCTTCCTTCCTTCCTTCA
>JAYKTQ010000421.1:5000-22500 GCA_036010785.1 Ammospiza maritima maritima
TTCCTTCCGACACTTCCTTCCTTCCTTCCTTCCTTCCTTCCTTCCTTCCTTCCTTCCTTCCTTCCTTCCTTCCTTCCTTCCGACACTTCCTTCCTTCCGACACTTCCTTCCTTCCTTCCTTCCTTCCGACACTTCCTTCCGACACTTCCTTCCGACACTTCCTTCCGACACTTCCTTCCGACACTTCCTTCCTTCCTTCCGACACTTCCTTCCGACACTTCCTTCCTTCCTTCCTTCCTTCCTTCCTTCCTTCCTTCCTTCCTTCCTTCCTTCCTTCCTTCCTTCCTTCCTTCCTTCCTTCCTTCCTTCCGACACTTCCTTCCGACACTTCCTTCCGACACTTCCTTCCGACACTTCCTTCCGACACTTCCTTCCTTCCGACACTTCCTTCCTTCCGACACTTCCTTCCTTCCGACACTTCCTTCCTTCCGACACTTCCTTCTGACACTTCCTTCCGACACTTCCTTCCTTCCTTCCTTCCTTCCTTCCTTCCGACACTTCCTTCCGACACTTCCTTCCTTCCTTCCTTCCTTCCTTCCTTCCTTCCTTCCTTCCTTCCTTCCTTCCTTCCTTCCTTCCTTCCTTCCTTCCTTCCTTCCTTCCTTCCTTCTTCCTTCCTTCCTTCCTTCCGACACTTCCTTCCGACACTTCCTTCCGACACTTCCTTCCGATATTTTCTTCCTTCCTTCCTTCCTTCCTTCATCCTTCCTTCCTTCCTTCCTTCCTTCCTTCCTTCCTTCCTTCCTTCCTTCCTTCCTTCCTTCCTTCCTTCCTTCCTTCCTTCCTTCCTTCCTTCCTTCCTTCCCTCCTTCCCTCCTTCCCTCCTTCCCTCCTTCCTTCCTTCCTTCCTTCCTTCCTTCCTTCCTTCCTTCCTTCCTTCCTTCCTTCCTTCCTTCCTTCCTTCCTTCCGATATTTTCTTCCTTCCTTCCTTCCTTCCTTCCTTCCTTCCTTCCTTCCTTCCTTCCTTCCTTCCTTCCTTCCTTCCTTCCTTCCTTCCTTCCTTCCTTCCTTCCTTCCTTCCTTCATCCTTCCTTCCTTCCTTCCTTCCTTCCTTCCTTCCTTCCTTCCTTCCTTCCTTCCTTCCTTCCTTCCTTCCTTCCTTCCTTCCTTCCTTCCTTCCTTCCGACATTTCCTTCCTTCCGACACTTCCTTCCGACAAGTCCTTCCTTCCGACACTTCCTTCCTTCCTTCCTTCCTTCCGACACTTCCTTCCTTCCGACACTTCCTTCCGACACTTCCTTCCGACACTTCCTTCCAAAACTTCCTTCCCCTTCCCCTACACTTCCTTCCTTCCGACACTTCCTTCCGACACTTCCTTCCGACACATCCTTCCGACACTTCCTTTCTTCTTACAATTCTTTCTGACACTTCCTTCCTTCCAACACTTCCTTCCTACTCTTCCGAAACTTCCTTCCATCACTTCCAACACTTCCTTCTGACACTTCCTTCCAAAATTCTCTTCCGAACCTCCGTTTCTTCCCTCAGATTCTTCCTTCCTTCCTTCCTTCCTTCCTTCCTTCCTTCCTTCCTTCCTTCCTTCCTTCCTTCCTTCCTTCCTTCCTTCCGACACTTCCGACACTTCCGACACTTCCGACACTTCCGTCACTTCCGACACTTCCTTCCTTCCGACACTTCTTTCCTTCCTTCCTTCCTTCCTTCCTTCCTTCCTTCCTTCCTTCCTTCCTTCCTTCCTTCCTTCCTTCCTTCCTTCCTTCCTTCCTTCCTTCCTTCTTTCCTTCCTTCCGACACTTCCTTCCTTCCTTCCTTCCTTCCTTCCATCCTTCCTTCCTTCCTTCCTTCCTTCCGACACTTCCTTCCTTCCGACACTTCCTTCCGACACTTCCTTCCGACACTTCCTTCCGACACTTCCTTTCGACACTTCCTTCCGACACTTCCTTCTCACACGTCCTTCAGACACTTCCTTCTCACACGTCCTTCAGACACTTTATTCCTTCAAACACTTTCTTCCTTTCAACACATCCTTCCTTCCAACACTTCCTTCTGACAATTCCTTCCTTCCTTCCTTCCTTCCTTCCTTCCTTCCTTCCTTCCTTCCTTCCTTCCTTCCTTCCTTCCTTCCTTCCTTCCTTCCTTCCTTCCTTCCTTCTTCCTTCCTTCCTTCCTTCCTTCCTTCCTTCCTTCCTTCCTTCCTTCCTTCCTTCCTTCCTTCCTTCCTTCCTTCCTTCCTTCCTTCCTTCCTTCCGACATTTCCTTCCTTCCGACACTTCCTTCCGACAAGTCCTTCCTTCCGACACTTCCTTCCTTCCTTCCTTCCTTCCGACACTTCCTTCCTTCCGACACTTCCTTCCGACACTTCCTTCCGACACTTCCTTCCAACACTTCCTTCCTTCCTACACTTCCTTCCTTCCGACACTTCCTTCCGACACTTCCTTCCGACACTTCCTTCCGACACTTCCTTTCTTCTTACAATTCTTTCTGACACTTCCTTCCTTCCAACACTTCCTTCCTACTCTTCCGAAACTTCCTTCCATCACTTCCAACACTTCCTTCTGACACTTCCTTCCAAAATTCTCTTCCGAACCTCCGTTTCTTCCCTCAGATTCTTCCTTCCTTCCTTCCTTCCTTCCTCCTTCCTTCCTTCCTTCCTTCCTTCCTTCCTTCCTTCCTTCCTTCCTTCCTTCCTTCCTTCCTTCCTTCCTCTCCTTCCTTCCTTCCTTCCTTCTTTCCTTCCTTCCGACACTTCCTTCCTTCCTTCCTTCCTTCCTTCCTTCCTTCCTTCCTTCCTTCCTTCCTTCCTTCCTTCCTTCCTTCCTTCCTTCCGACACTTCCTTCCGACACTTCCTTCCTTCCGACACTTCCTTCCGACACTTCCTTCCGACACTTCCTTCCGACACTTCCTTTCGACACTTCCTTCCGACACTTCCTTCTCACACGTCCTTCAGACACTTCCTTCTCACACGTCCTTCAGACACTTTATTCCTTCAAACACTTTCTTCCTTTCAACACATCCTTCCTTCCAACACTTCCTTCTGACAATTCCTTCCTTCCTTCCTTCCTTCCTTCCTTCCTTCCTTCCTTCCTTCCTTCCTTCCTTCCTTCCTTCCTTCCTTCCTTCCTTCCTTCCTTCCTTCCTTCCTTCCTTCCTTCCTTCCTTCCTTCTTCCTTCCTTCCTTCTTCCTTCCTTCCTTCCTTCCTTCCTTCCTTCCTTCCTTCCGACACTTCCTTCCTTCCTTCCTTCCTTCCTTCCTTCCTTCCTTCCTTCCTTCCTTCCTTCCTTCCTTCCTTCCTTCCTTCCTTCCTTCCTTCCTTCCTTCCTTCCTTCCTTCCTTCCTTCCTTCCTTCCGACATTTCCTTCCTTCCGACACTTCCTTCCGACAAGTCCTTCCTTCCGACACTTCCTTCCTTCCTTCCTTCCTTCCGACACTTCCTTCCTTCCGACACTTCCTTCCGACACTTCCTTCGACTCCTTCCGACACTTCCTTCCAACACTTCCTTCCTTCCTACACTTCCTTCCTTCCGACACTTCCTTCCGACACTTCCTTCCGACACTTCCTTCCGACACTTCCTTTCTTCTTACAATTCTTTCTGACACTTCCTTCCTTCCAACACTTCCTTCCTACTCTTCCGAAACTTCCTTCCATCACTTCCAACACTTCCTTCTGACACTTCCTTCCAAAATTCTCTTCCGAACCTCCGTTTCTTCCCTCAGATTCTTCCTTCCTTCCTTCCTTCCTTCCTTCCTTCCTTCCTTCCTTCCTTCCTTCCTTCCTTCCTTCCTTCCTTCCTTCCTTCCTTCCTTCCTTCCTTCCTTCCTTCCTTCCTTCCTTCCTTCCTTCCTTCCTTCCTTCTTCCTTCCTTCCTTCCTTCCTTCCTTCCTTCCTTCCTTCCTTCCTTCCTTCCTTCCTTCCTTCCTTCCTTCCTTCCTTCCGACACTTCCTTCCGACACTTCCTTCCGACACTTCCTTCCGACACTTCCTTCCGACACTTCCTTCCGACACTTCCTTCCGACACTTCCTTCCGACACTTCCTTCCGACACTTCCTTCTCACACGTCCTTCAGACACTTTATTCCTTCAAACACTTTCTTCCTTTCAACACATCCTTCCTTCCAACACTTCCTTCTGACAATTCCTTCCTTCCTTCCTTCCTTCCTTCCTTCCTCCTTCCTTCCTTCCTTCCTTCCTTCCTTCCTTCCTTCCTTCCTTCCTTCCTTCCTTCCTTCCTTCCTTCCTTCCTTCCTTCCTTCCTTCCTTCCTTCCTTCCTTCCTTCCTTCCTTCCTTCCTTCTTTTTTTCCTTCCTTCCTTCCTTCCTTCCTTCCTTCCTTCCTTCCTTCCTTCCTTCCTTCCTTCCTTCCTTCCTTCCTTCCTTCCTTCCTTCCTTCCTTCCTTCCTTCCTTCCTTCCTTCCTTCCAACACTTCCTTCCTTCCTTCCTTCCTTCCTTCCGACACTTCCTTCTGACACTTCCTTCCGACACTTCCTTCCGACACTTCCTTCCGACACTTCCGACACTTTCTTCTTTCCGACATTTTCTTCCTTTATACACTTCCTTCCTTCCAACACGTCCTTCCAACACTTCTTTCCGACACTTCCTTTCGACACTTCCTTCCGACACTTCCTTCTCAAACGTCCTTCAGACAATTTATTCCTTCAAACTCTTTCTTCCTTTCAACACATCCTTCCTTCCAACACTTCCTTCTGACAATTCCTTCCAACATTTCCTTCCTTCCTTCCTTCCTTCCTTCCTTCCTTCCTTCCTTCCTTCCTTCCTTCCTTCCTTCCTTCCTTCCTTCCTTCCTTCCTTCCTTCCTTCCTTCCTTCCTTCCTTCTGACACTTCCTTCCTTCCAACACTTCCTTCCTTCCTTCCGACACTTCCTTGCTTCCGACATTTCCTTCCAACACTTCCTTCCGACACTTCCTTTCTTTCCTTTCTTCCTTCCTTCCTATATTTTCTTCCTTCCTTCCTTCCTTCCTTCCTACCTTCCTTCCTTCCTTCCTTCCTTCCTTCCTTCCTTCCTTCCTTCCTTCGACACTTCCGACACTTCCGACACTTCCGACACTTCCTTCCTTCTTTCCTTCCTTCCTTCCTTCCTTCCTTCCTTCCTTCCTTCCTTCCTTCCTTCCTTCCTTCCTTCCTTCCTTCCTTCCTTCCTTCCTTCCTTCCTTCCTTCCTTCTTTCCTTCCTTCCTTCCTTCCTTCCTTCCTTCCTTCCTTCCTTCCTTCCTTCCTTCCTTCCTTCCTTCCTTCCGACACTTCCTTCCTTCCTTCCTTCCTTCCGACACTTCCTTCCTTCCTTCGGACACTTCCTTCCGACACTTCCTTCCGACACTTCCTTCCTTCCTTCCTTCCGACACTTCTTTCCTTCCTTCCAACACTTCCTTCCGACACTTCCTTCCGACACTTCCTTCCGACAATTCCTTCCAACACTTCTTTCCGACACTTCCTTCCTTCCGACACTTCCTACCTTCCGAAACTTCCTTCCTTCCGACACTTCCTTCTGACACTTCCTTCCGACACTTCCTTCCTTCCTTCCTTCCTTCCAACACTTCCTTCCGACACTTCCTTCCGACACTTCCTTCCTTCCTTCCTTCCTTCCTTCCTTCCTTCCTTCCTTCCGACACTTCCGACACTTCCGACACTTCCGACACTTCCGACACTTCCGACACATCCGACACTTCCGACACTTCTTCCTTCCTTCCTTCCTTCCTTCCTTCCTTCCTTCCTTCCTTCCTTCCTTCCTTCCTTCCTTCCGACACTTCCTTCCGACACTTCCTTCCGACACTTCCTTCCGACACTTCCTTCCGACACTTCCTTCCGACACTTCCTTCCTTCCTTCCTTCCTTCCTTCCTTCCTTCCTTCCTTCCTTCCTTCCTTCCTTCCGACACTTCCTTCCGACACTTCCTTCCGACACTTCCTTCCGACACTTCCTTCCGACACTTCCTTCCGACACTTCCTTCCTTCCTTCCTTCCTTCCTTCCTTCCTTCCTTCCTTCCTTCCTTCCTTCCTTCCTTCCTTCCTTCCGACACTTCCTTCCGACACTTCCTTCCGACACTTCCTTCCGACACTTCCTTCCGACACTTCCTTCCGACACTTCCTTCCTTCCTTCCTTCCTTCCTTCCTTCCTTCCTTCCTTCCTTCCTTCCTTCCGACACTTCCTTCCGACACTTCCTTCCGACACTTCCTTCCGACACTTCCTTCCGACACTTCCTTCCGACACTTACTTCCGACACTTCCTTCCGACACTTCCTTCCTTCCTTCCTTCCTTCCTTCCTTCCTTCCTTCCTTCCTTCCTTCCTTCCTTCCTTCCTTCCTTCCTTCCTTCCTTCCTTCCGACACTTCCTTCCGACACTTCCTTCCGACACTTCCTTCCGACACTTCCTTCCGACACTTCCTTCCTTCCGACACTTCCTTCCTTCCTTCCTTCCGACACTTCCTTCTTACACTTCCTTCCGCCACTTCCTTCCAACACTTCCTTCCGACACTTCCTTCCGACACTTCCTTCCGACAATTCCTTCCGACACTTCCTTCCAACAATTCCTTCCTTCCTTCCGACACTTCCTTCCTTCCTTCCTTCCTTCCTTCCTTCCTTCCTTCCTTCCTTCCTTCCTTCCTTCCTTCCTTCCTTCCTTCCTTCCTTCCTTCCTTCCTTCCTTCCTTCCTTCCTTCTTTCCTTCCTTCCTTCCTTCCTTCCTTCCTTCCTTCCTTCCTTCCTTCCTTCCTTCCTTCCCACACTTCCTTCCTTCCTTCCTTCCTTCCTTCCTTCCTTCCTTCCTTCCTTCCTTCCTTCCTTCCTTCCTTCCTTCCTTCCTTCCTTCCTTCCTTCCTTCCTTCCTTCCTTCCTTCCTTCCTTCCTTCCGACACTTCCATCCGACATTTCCTTCCGACACTTCCTTCCTTCCTTCCTTCCTTCCTTCCTTCCTTCCTTCCTTCCTTCCTTCCTTCCTTCCTTCCTTCCTTCCTTCCTTCCTTCCTTCCTTCCTTCCTTCCTTCCTTCCTTCCTTCCTTCCTTCCTTCCTTCCTTCCTTCCCACACTTCCTTCCGACACTTCCTTCCGACACTTCCTTCCGACACTTCCTTCCTTCCTTCCTTCCTTCCTTCCTTCCTTCCTTCCTTCCTTCCTTCCTTCCTTCCTTCCTTCCTTCCTTCCTTCCTTCCTTCCTTCCTTCCTTCTTTCCTTCCTTCCTTCCTTCCTTCCTTCCTTCCGACACTTCCTTCCGACACTTCCTTCCGACACTTCCTTCCGACACTTCCTTCCGACACTTCCTTCCGACACTTCCGACACTTTCTTCTTTCCGACATTTTCTTCCTTTATACACTTCCTTCCTTCCAACACGTCCTTCCAACACTTCTTTTCCGACACTTCCTTTCGACACTTCCTTCCGACACTTCCTTCTCAATCGTCCTTCAGTCAATTTATTCCTTCAAACACTTTCTTCCTTTCAATACATCCTTCCTTCCAACACTTCCTTCTGACAATTCCTTCCAACATTTCCTTCCTTCCTTCCTTCCTTCCTTCCTTCTTTCCTTCCTTCCTTCCTTCCTTCCGACACTTCCTTCCTTCCGACACTTCCTTCCTTCCGACACTTCCTTCCTTCCTTCCGACACTTCCTTGCTTCCGACACTTCCTTCCAACACTTCCTTCCGACACTTCCTTTCTTTCCTTCCTTCCTTCCTTCCTATATTTTCTTCCTTCCTTCCTTCCTTCCTTCCTTCCTACCTTCCTTCCTTCCTTCCTTCCTTCCTTCCGACACTTCCGACACTTCCGACACTTCCGACACTTCCGACACTTCCGACACTTCCTTCCTTCTTTCCTTCCTTCCTTCCTTCGTTCCTTCCTTCCTTCATTCCTTCCTTCCTTCCTTCCTTCCTTCCTTCCTTCTTTCCTTCCTTCCTTCCTTCCTTCCTTCCTTCCTTCCTTCCTTCCTTCCTTCATTCCTTCCGACACTTCCTTCCGACACTTCCTTCCGACACTTCCTTCCTTCCTTCCGACACTTCCTTCCGACACTTCCTTCCGACACTTCCTTCCGACACTTCCTTCCTTCCTTCCTTCCTTCCTTCCTTCCTTCCTTCCTTCCTTCCCTTCCTTCCTGCCTTCCTTCCTTCCTTCCGACACTTCCTTCGACACTTCCTTCCGACACTTCCTTCAGACACTTCCTTCCCAGGCACTTCCTCTTCCGACACTTCCTTCCTTCCTTCCTTCCGACAATTCCTTCCGACACTTCCTTCTGACACTTCCTTCCTTCCGACACTTCCTTCCTTCCTTCCTTCCGACACTTCATACTTACACTTCCTTCCGCCACTTCCTTCCGACACTTCCTTCCGACACTTCCTTCCGACACTTCCTTCCGACACTTCCTTCAAACAATTCCTTCCTTCCTTCCGACACTTCCTTCCTTCCTTCCTTCCTTCCTTCCTTCCTTCCTTCCTTCCTTCCTTCCTTCCGACACTTCCTTCCGACACTTCCTTCCGACACTTCCTTCCGACACTTCCGACACTTTCTTCTTCCGACATTTTCTTCCTTTATACACTTCCTTCCTTCCAACACGTCCTTCCAACACTTCTTTCCGACACTTCCTTTCGACACTTCCTTCCGACACTTCAATCTCACACGTCCTTCAGACACTTTATTCCTTCATACACTTTCTTCCTTTCAACACATCCTTCCTTCCAACACTTCCTTCTGACAATTCCTTCCAACATTTCCTTCCTTCCTTCCTTCCTTCCTTCCTTCCTTCCTTCCTTCCTTCCTTCCTTCCTTCCTTCCTTCCTTCCTTCCTTCCTTCCTTCCTTCCTTCCTTCCTTCCTTCCGACACTTCCTTCCGACACTTTCTTCCGACACTTCCTTCCGACACTTCCTTCCGACACTTCCTTCCGACACTTCCTTCCTTCCTTCCAACACTTTCTTGTTTCCGACACTTCCTTCCAACACTTCCTTCCGACACTTCCTTCCGACACTTCCTTCCGACACTTCCTTCCGACACTTCCTTCCGACAATTCCTTCCGACAGTTCCGACACTTTCTTCTTTCCGACATTTTCTTCCTTTATACACTTCCTTCCTTCCAACACGTCCTTCCAACACTTCTTCCGACACTTCCTTTCAACACTTCCTTCCCACACTTCCTTCTCAAACGTCCTTTAGACAATTTATTCCTTCAAACACTTTCTTCCTTTCAACATATCCTTCCTTCCAACACTTCCTTCTGACAATTCCTTCCAACATTTCCTTCCTTCCTTCCTTCCTTCCTCTTCCTTCCTTCCTTCCTTCCTTCCGACACTTCCTTCCTTCCTTCCGACACTTCCTTCCTTCCGACACTTCCTTCCTTCCTTCCGACACTTCCTTCCTTCCGACACTTCCTTCTGACACTTCCTTCCCGACACTTCCTTCCTTCCTTCTTTCCTTCCAACACTTCCTTCCGAGACTTCCTTCCTTCCTTCCTTCCTTCCTTCCTTCCTTCCTTCCTTCCTTCCTTCCTTCCTTCCTTCCTTCCTTCCTTCCGACACTTCCTTCCGACACTTCCTTCCGACACTTCCTTCCGACACTTCCTTCCTTCCTTCCGACACTTCCTTCCGACACTTCCTTCCGACACTTCCTTCCGACACTTCCTTCCTTCCTTCCTTCCTTCCTTCCTTCCTTCCTTCCTTCCTTCCTTCCTTCCGACACTTCCTTCCGACACTTCCTTCCGACACTTCCTTCAGACACTTCCTTCCGACACTTCCTTCCTTCCTTCCTTCCGACAATTCCTTCCGACACTTCCTTCTGACACTTCCTTCCTTCCGACACTTCCTTCCTTCCTTCCTTCCGACACTTCATACTTACACTTCCTTCCGCCACTTCCTTCCGACACTTCCTTCCGACACTTCCTTCCGACACTTCCTTCCGACACTTCCTTCAAACAATTCCTTCCTTCCTTCCGACACTTCCTTCCTTCCTTCCTTCCTTCCTTCCTTCCTTCCTTCCTTCCTTCCTTCCTTCCTTCCTTCCTTCCTTCCTTCCTTCCTTCCTTCCGACACTTCCTTCCGACACTTCCTTCCGACACTTCCTTCCGACACTTCCGACACTTTCTTCTTTCCGACATTTTCTTCCTTTATACACTTCCTTCCTTCCAACACGTCCTTCCAACACTTCTTTCCGACACTTCCTTCCGACACTTCCTTCCGAAACTTCCTTCCGACACTTCCTTTCGACACTTCCTTCCGACACTTCCTTCTCACACGTCCTTCAGACACTTTATTCCTTCAAACACTTTCTTCCTTTCAACACATCCTTCCTTCCAACACTTCCTTCTGACAATTCCTTCCAACATTTCCTTCCTTCCTTCCTTCCTTCCTTCCTTCCTTCCTTCCTTCCTTCCGACACTTCCTTCCGACACTTCCTTCCGACACTTCCTTCCGACACTTTCTTCCAACACTTCCTTCCGACACTTCCTTCCGACACTTCCTTCCGACACTTCCTTCCTTCCTTCCAACACTTTCTTGTTTCCGACACTTCCTTCCAACACTTCCTTCCGACACTTCCTTCCGACACTTCCTTCCGACACTTCCTTCCGACACTTCCTTCCGACAATTCCTTCCGACAGTTCCGACACTTTCTTCTTTCCGACATTTTCTTCCTTTATACACTTCCTTCCTTCCAACACGTCCTTCCAACACTTCTTCCGACACTTCCTTTCGACACTTCCTTCCCACACTTCCTTCTCAAACGTCCTTTAGACAATTTATTCCTTCAAACACTTTCTTCCTTTCAACATATCCTTCCTTCCAACACTTCCTTCTGACAATTCCTTCCAACATTTCCTTCCTTCCTTCCTTCCTTCCTTCCTTCCTTCCTTCCTTCCTTCCGACACTTCCTTCCTTCCTTCCGACGCTTCCTTCCCTTCCGACACTTCCTTCCTTCCTTCCGACACTTCCTTCCTTCCGACACTTCCTTCTGACACTTCCTTCCGACACTTCTTTCCTTCCTTCTTTCCTTCCCAACACTTCCTTCCGACACTTCCTTCCGACACTTCCTTCCTTCCTTCCTTCCTTCCTTCCTTCCTTCCTTCCTTCCTTCCTTCCTTCCTTCCTTCCTTCCTTCCTTCCTTCCGACACTTCCTTCCCGACACTTCCTTCCGACACTTCCTTCCGACACTTCCTTCCGACACTTCCTTCCGACACTTCCGACACTTTCTTCTTTCCGACATTTTCTTCCTTTATACACTTCCTTCCTTCCAACACGTCCTTCCAACACTTCTTTCCCGACACTTCCTTTCGACACTTTCTTTCCGACACTTCCTTCTCAAACGTCCTTCAGACAATTTATTCCTTCAAACACTTTCTTCCTTTCAACACATCCTTCCTTCCGACACTTCCTTCCGACACTTCCTTCCGACACTTCCTTCCTTCCTTCCTTCCGACACTTCCTTCCGACACTTCCTTCCGACACTTCCTTCCCGACACTTCTCTTACACTTCCTTCCGCCACTTCCTTCCAACACTTCCTTCCGACACTTCCTTCCGACACTTCCTTCCGACACTTCCTTCCGACACTTCCTTCCAACAATTCCTTCCAACAATTCCTTCCTTCCTTCCTTCCTTCCTTCCTTCCTTCCTTCCTTCCTTCCTTCCTTCCTTCCTTCCTTCCTTCCTTCCTTCCTTCCTTCCTTCCTTCCGACACTTCCTTCCGACACTTCCTTCCTTCCTTCCTTCTGACACTTCCTTCCTTCCTTCCTTCCTTCCTTCCTTCCGACACTTCCATCCGACACTTCCTTCCTTCCTTCCTTCCTTCCTTCCTTCCTTCCTTCCTTCCTTCCTTCCTTCCTTCCTTCCGACACTTCCTTCCTTCCTTCCTTCCGACACTTCCTTCCTTCCTTCCGACACTTCCTTCCGACACTTCCTTCCGACACTTCCTTCCGACAATTCCTTCCGACACTTCCTTCCGACACTTCCTTCCTTCCGACACTTCCTTCCTTCCGACACTTCCTTCTGACACTTCCTTCCGACACTTCCTTCCTTCCTTCCTTCCTTCCAACACTTCCTTCCGACACTTCCTTCCGACACTTCCTTCCTTCCTTCCTTCCTTCCTTCCTTCCTTCCTTCCTTCCTTCCTCCTTCCTTCCTTCCTTCCTTCCTTCCTTCCTTCCTTCCTTCCTTCCTTCCGACACTTCCCTTCCGACACTTCCTTCCGACACTTCCTTCTGACACTTCCTTCCGACACTTTCCTTCCGACACTTCCTTCCGACACTTCCGACACTTTCTTCTTTCCGACATTTTCTTCCTTTATACACTTCCTTCCTTCCAACACGTCCTTCCAACACTTCTTTCCGACACTTCCTTTCGACACTTCCTTCCGACACTTCCTTCTCAAACGTCCTTCAGACAATTTATTCCTTCAAACACTTTCTTCCTTTCAACACATCCTTCCTTCCAACACTTCCTTCTGACAATTCCTTCCAACATTTCCTTCCTTCCTTCCTTCCTTCCTTCCTTCCTTCCTTCCTTCCTTCCTTCCTTCCTTCCTTCCTTCCGACACTTCCTTCCTTCCGACATTTCCTTCCTTCCGACACTTCCTTCCTTCCTTCCGACACTTCCTTGCTTCCGACACTTCCTTCCAACACTTCCTTCCGACACTTCCTTTCTTTCCTTCCTTCCTTCCTTCCTATATTTTCTTCCTTCCTTCCTTCCTTCCTTCCTTCCTTCCTTCCTTCCTTCCTTCCTTCCTTCCTTCCTACCTTCCTTCCTTCCTTCCTTCCTTCCTTCCTTCCTTCGACACTTCCGACACTTCCGACACCTCCGACACTTCCTTCCTTCTTTCCTTCCTTCCTTCCTTCGTTCCTTCCTTCCTTCCTTCCTTCCTTCCTTCCTTCCTTGCTCCCTTCCTTCCTTCCTTCTTTCTTTCCTTCCTTCCTTCCTTCCGACACTTCCTTCCTTCCTTCCTTCCTTCCGACACTTCCTTCCGACACTTCCTTCCGACACTTACTTCCGACACTTCCTTCCGACACTTCCTTCCGACACTTCCTTCCTTCCTTCCGACACTTCCTTCCGACACTTCCTTCCTTCCTTCCTTCCTTCCTTCCTTCCTTCCTTCCTTCCTTCCTTCCTTCCTTCCTTCCTTCCTTCCGACACTTCCTTCCGACACTTCCTTCCTTCCTTCCTTCCTTCCTTCCGACACTTCCTTCCGACACTTCCTTCCTTCCGACACTTCCTTCCTTCCTTCCTTCCGACACTTCCTTCTTACACTTCCGTCCGCCACTTCCTTCCGACACTTCCTTCCGACACTTCCTTCCGACACTTCCTTCCGACACTTCCTTCAAACAATTCCTTCCTTCCTTCCGACCCTTCCTTCCTTCCTTCCTTCCTTCCTTCCTTCCTTCCTTCCTTCCTTCCTTCCGACACTTCCTTCCGACACTTCCTTCCGACACTTCCTTCCGACAATTCCTTCCGACAGTTCCGACACTTTCTTCTTTCCGACATTTTCTTCCTTTATACACTTCCTTCCTTCCAACACGTCCTTCCAACACTTCTTCCGACACTTCCTTTCAACACTTCCTTCCCACACTTCCTTCTCAAACGTCCTTTAGACAATTTATTCCTTCAAACACTTTCTTCCTTTCAACATATCCTTCCTTCCAACACTTCCTTCTGACAATTCCTTCCAACATTTCCTTCCTTCCTTCCTTCCTTCCTTCCTTCCTTCCTTCCTTCCTTCCTTCCTTCCTTCCTTCCTTCCGACACTTCCTTCCTTCCTTCCGACACTTCCTTCCTTCCGACACTTCCTTCCTTCCTTCCGACACTTCCTTCCTTCCGACACTTCCTTCTGACACTTCCTTCCGACACTTCCTTCCTTCCTTCTTTCCTTCCAACACTTCCTTCCGAGACTTCCTTCCGACACTTCCTTCCCTTCCTTCCTTCCTTCCTTCCTTCCTTCCTTCCTTCCTTCCTTCCTTCCTTCCTTCCTTCCTTCCTTCCTTCCTTCCTTCCTTCCTTCCGACACTTCCTTCCGACACTATCCCTTCCGACACTTCCTTCCTTCCTTCCGACACTTCCTTCCGACACTTCCTTCCGACACTTCCTTCCTTCCTTCCTTCCTTCCTTCCTTCCTTCCTTCCTTCCTTCCTTCCTTCCTTCCTTCCTTCCTTCCTTCCGACACTTCCTTCCGACACTTCCTTCCGACACTTCCTTCAGACACTTCCTTCCGACACTTCCTTCCTTCCTTCCTTCCGACAATTCCTTCCGACACTTCCTTCTGACACTTCCTTCCTTCCGACACTTCCTTCCTTCCTTCCTTCCGACACTTCATACTTACACTTCCTTCCGCCACTTCCTTCCGACACTATCCTTCCGACACTTTCACCTTCTTCCGACACTTCCTTCCGACACTTCCTTCAAACAATTCCTTCCTTCCTTCCGACACTTCCTTCCTTCCTTCCTTCCTTCCTTCCTTCCTTCCTTCCTTCCTTCCTTCCTTCCTTCCTTCCTTCCTTCCTTCCTTCCTTCCTTCCTTCCGACACTTCCTTCCGACACTTCCTTCCGACACTTCCTTCCGACACTTCCGACACTTTCTTCTTTCCGACATTTTCTTCCTTTATACACTTCCTTCCTTCCAACACGTCCTTCCAACACTTCTTTCCGACACTTCCTTTCGACACTTCCTTCCGACACTTCCTTCTCAAACGTCCTTCAGACAATTTATTCCTTCAAACACTTTCTTCCTTTCAACACATCCTTCCTTCCAACACTTCCTTCTGACAATTCCTTCCAACATTTCCTTCCTTCCTATCCTTCCTTCCTTCCTTCCTTCCTTCCTTCCTTCCTTCCGACACTTCCTTCCGACACTTCCTTCCGACACTTCCTTCCGACACTTTCTTCCAACACTTCCTTCCGACACTTCCTTCCGACACTTCCTTCCGACACTTCCTTCCTTCCTTCCAACACTTTCTTGTTTCCGACACTTCCTTCCAACACTTCCTTCCGACACTTCCTTCCGACACTTCCTTCCGACACTTCCTTCCGACACTTCCTTCCGACAATTCCTTCCGACAGTTCCGACACTTTCTTCTTTCCGACATTTTCTTCCTTTATACACTTCCTTCCTTCCAACACGTCCTTCCAACACTTCTTCCGACACTTCCTTTCGACACTTCCTTCCCACACTTCCTTCTCAAACGTCCTTTAGACAATTTATTCCTTCAAACACTTTCTTCCTTTCAACATATCCTTCCTTCCAACACTTCCTTCTGACAATTCCTTCCAACATTTCCTTCCTTCCTTCCTTCCTTCCTTCCTTCCTTCCTTCCGACACTTCCTTCCTTCCTTCCGACGCTTCCTTCCTTCCGACACTTCCTTCCTTCCTTCCGACACTTCCTTCCTTCCGACACTTCCTTCTGACACTTCCTTCCGACACTTCTTTCCTTCCTTCTTTCCTTCCAACACTTCCTTCCGACACTTCCTTCCGACACTTCCTTCCTTCCTTCCTTCCTTCCTTCCTTCCTTCCTTCCTTCCTTCCTTCCTTCCTTCCTTCCTTCCTTCCTTCCGACACTTCCTTCCGACACTTCCTTCCGACACTTCCTTCCGACACTTCCTTCCGACACTTCCTTCCGACACTTCCGACACTTTCTTCTTTCCGACATTTTCTTCCTTTATACACTTCCTTCCTTCCAACACGTCCTTCCAACACTTCTTTCCGACACTTCCTTTCGACACTTTCTTTCCGACACTTCCTTCCTTCCTTCCTTCCGACACTTCCTTCCGACACTTCCTTCCTTCCTTCCTTCCGACACTTCCTTCTTACACTTCCTTCCGCCACTTCCTTCCAACACTTCCTTCCGACACTTCCTTCCGACACTTCCTTCCGACACTTCCTTCCGACACTTCCTTCCAACAATTCCTTCCAACAATTCCTTCCTTCCTTCCTTCCTTCCTTCCTTCCTTCCTTCCTTCCTTCCTTCCTTCCTTCCTTCCTTCCTTCCGACACTTCCTTCCGACACTTCCTTCCTTCCTTCCTTCTGACACTTCCTTCCTTCCTTCCTTCCTTCCTTCCTTCCTTCCGACACTTCCATCCGACACTTCCTTCCTTCCTTCCTTCCTTCCTTCCTTCCTTCCTTCCTTCCTTCCTTCCTTCCTTCCTTCCGACACTTCCTTCCTTCCTTCCTTCCGACACTTCCTTCCTTCCTTCCGACACTTCCTTCCGACAC
Organism: Ammospiza maritima maritima; assembly: GCA_036010785.1. NCBI lineage: Eukaryota > Metazoa > Chordata > Aves > Passeriformes > Passerellidae > Ammospiza > Ammospiza maritima. The sequence goes on from JAYKTQ010000421.1 coordinate 21,133, forward strand.
TTCCTTCCGACACTTCCTTCCGACAATTCCTTCCGACACTTCCTTCCGACACTTCCTTCCTTCCGACACTTCCTTCCTTCCGACACTTCCTTCCTTCCGACACTTCCTTCTGACACTTCCTTCCGACACTTCCTTCCTTCCTTCCTTCCTTCCAACACTTCCTTCCGACACTTCCTTCCGACACTTCCTTCCTTCCTTCCTTCCTTCCTTCCTTCCTTCCTTCCTTCCTTCCTTCCTTCCTTCCTTCCTTCCTTCCTTCCTTCCGACACTTCCTTCCGACACTTCCTTCCGACACTTCCTTCCGACACTTCCTTCCGACACTTCCTTCCGACACTTCCTTCCGACACTTCCGACACTTTCTTCTTTCCGACATTTTCTTCCTTTATACACTTCCTTCCTTCCAACACGTCCTTCCAACACTTCTTTCCGACACTTCCTTTCGACACTTCCTTCCGACACTTCCTTCTCAAACGTCCTTCAGACAATTTATTCCTTCAAACACTTTCTTCCTTTCAACACATCCTTCCTTCCAACACTTCCTTCTGACAATTCCTCCAACATTTCCTTCCTTCCTTCCTTCCTTCCTTCCGACACTTCCTTGCTTCCGACACTTCCTTCCAACACTTCCTTCCGACACTTCCTTCCTTCCGACATTTCCTTCCTTCCGACACTTCCTTCCTTCCTTCCGACACTTCCTTGCTTCCGACACTTCCTTCCAACACTTCCTTCCGACACTTCCTTTCTTTCCTTCCTTCCTTCCTTCCTATATTTTCTTCCTTCCTTCCTTCCTTCCTTCCTTCCTTCCTTCCTTCCTTCCTTCCTTCCTACCTTCCTTCCTTCCTTCCTTCCTTCCTTCCGACACTTCCGACACTTCCGACACTTCCGACACTTCCGACACTTCCGACACTTCCGACACTTCCGACACCTCCGACACTTCCTTCCTTCTTTCCTTCCTTCCTTCCTTCGTTCCTTCCTTCCTTCCTTCCTTCCTTCCTTCCTTCCTTGCTCCCTTCCTTCCTTCCTTCTTTCTTTCCTTCCTTCCTTCCTTCCGACACTTCCTTCCTTCCTTCCTTCCTTCCGACACTTCCTTCCGACACTTCCTTCCGACACTTCCTTCCGACACTTCCTTCCGACACTTCCTTCCGACACTTCCTTCCTTCCTTCCGACACTTCCTTCCGACACTTCCTTCCGACACTTCCTTCCTTCCTTCCTTCCTTCCTTCCTTCCTTCCTTCCTTCCTTCCTTCCTTCCTTCCTTCCTTCCTTCCTTCCTTCCTTCCTTCCGACACTTCCTTCCGACACTTCCTTCCTTCCTTCCTTCCTTCCGACACTTCCTTCCGACACTTCCTTCCGACACTTCCTTCCTTC
>JAYKTQ010000421.1:40000-52500 GCA_036010785.1 Ammospiza maritima maritima
TCCTTCCTTCCTTCCTTCCTTCCTTCCTTCCTTCCTTCCTTCCTTCCTTCCTTCCGACACTTCCTTTCGACACTTCCTTCCTTCCTTCCTTCCTTCCTTCCTTCCTTCCTTCCTTCCTTCCTTCCTTCCTTCCTTCCTTCCTTCCTTCCTTCCTTCCTTCCTTCCTTCCTTCCTTCCTTCCTTCCTTCCTTCCTCCTTCCTTCCTTCCTTCCTTCCGACACTTCCTTCCGACACTTCCTTCCGACACTTCCTTCTCACACGTCCTTCAGACAATTTATTCCTTCAAACACTCTCTTCCTTTCAACACATCCTTCCTTCCAACACTTCCTTCTGATATTTCCTTCCTTCCTTCCTTCCTTCCTTCCTTCCTTCCTTCCTTCCTTCCTTCCTTCCGACACTTCCTTCCTTCCGACACTTCCTTCCTTCCGAAACTTCCTTCCTTCCGACACTTCCTTCCTTCCTTCCTTCCGACACTTCCTTCCGACACTTCCTTCCGACACTTCCTTCCGACACTTCCTTCCAACACTTCCTTCTGACTCTTCCGACACTTCCTTCCTTCCAACACTTCCTTCCTTCCGACACTTCCTTCCTTCCGACACTTCCTTCCGACACTTCCTTCCTTCCTTCCGACACGTCCTTCCAACACTTCTTTCCGACACTTCCTTTCGACACTTCCTTCCGACACTTCCTTCTCACACGTCATTCAGACACTTTATTCCTTCAAACACTTTCTTCCTTTCAACACATCCTTCCTTCCAACACTTCCTTCTGACATTTCCTTCCTTCCTTCCTTCCTTCCTTCCTTCCTTCCTTCCTTCCTTCCTTCCTTCCTTCCTTCCTTCCTTCCTTCCTTCCTTCCTTCCTTCCTTCCTTCCTTCCTTCCGATATTTTCTTCCTTCCTTCCTTCCTTCCTTCCTTCCTTCCTTCCTTCCTTCCTTCCTTCCTTCCTTCCTTCCTTCCTTCCTTCCTTCCTTCCTTCTTTCCTTCCGACACTTCCTTCCGTCACTTCCTTCCGACACTTCCTTTCGACACTTCCTTCCGACACTTCCTTCCGACACTTCCTTCCATCACTTCCTTCCTTCCTTCCTTCCTTCCTTCCTTCCTTCCTTCCTTCCTTCCTTCCTTCCTTCCTTCCTTCCTTCCTTCCTTCCTTCCTTCCTTCCTTCCTTCCTTCCTTCCGACACTTCCTTCCGACACTTCCTTCCGACACTTCCTTCCGACACTTCCTTCCTTCCTTCCTTCCTTCCTTCCTTCCTTCCTTCCTTCCTTCCTTCCTTCCTTCCTTCCTTCCTTCCTTCCTTCCGACACTTCCTTCCTTCCTTCCGACACTTCCTTCCTTCCTTCCGACACTTCCTTTCGACACTTCCTTCCTTCCTTCCTTCCTTCCTTCCTTCCTTCCTTCCTTCCTTCCTTCCTTCCTTCCTTCCTTCCTTCCTTCCTTCCTTCCTTCCTTCCTCCTTCCTTCCGACACTTCCTTCCGACACTTCCTTCCGACACTTCCTTCCGACACTTCATTCCGACACTTCCTTCCGACATTTCCGACACTTTCTTCTTTCCGACATTTTCTTCCTTTTTCACACTTCCTTCCTTCCAACACGTCCTTCCAACACTTCTTTCCGACACTTCCTTTCGACACTTCCTTCCGACACTTCCTTCTCACACGTCCTTCAGACAATTTATTCCTTCAAACACTTTCTTCCTTTCAACACATCCTTCCTTCCAACACTTCCTTCTGATATTTCCTGCCTTCCATCCTTCCTTCCTTCCTTCCTTCCTTCCTTCCTTCCTTCCTTCCTTCCGACACTTCCTTCCTTCCGATACTTCCTTCCTTCCGAAACTTCCTTCCTTCCGACACTTCCTTCCTTCCTTCCTTCCGACACTTCCTTCCGACACTTCCTTCCGACACTTCCTTCCGACACTTCCTTCCAACACTTCCTTCTGACTCTTCCGACACTTCCTTCCTTCCAACACTTCCTTCCTTCCGACACTTCCTTCCTTCCGACACTTCCTTCCGACACTTCCTTCCTTCCTTCCGACACGTCCTTCCAACACTTCTTTCCGACACTTCCTTTCGACACTTCCTTCCGACACTTCCTTCTCACACGTCATTCAGACACTTTATTCCTTCAAACACTTTCTTCCTTTCAACACATCCTTCCTTCCAACACTTCCTTCTGACATTTCCTTCCTTCCTTCCTTCCTTCCTTCCTTCCTTCCTTCCTTCCTTCCTTCCTTCCTTCCTTCCTTCCTTCCTTCCTTCCTTCCTTCCTTCCTTCCTTCTTTCTTTCCTTCCTTCCTTCCTTCCTTCCTTCCTTCCTTCCTTCCTTCCTTCCTTCCTTCCTTCCTTCCTTCCTTCCATCCTTCCTTCCTTCCTTCCTTCCTTCCTTCTTTCCTTCCTTCCTTCCTTCCTTCCTTCCTTCCTTCCTTCCTTCCTTCCTTCCTTCCTTCCTTCCTTCCTTCCGATATTTTGTTCCTTCCTTCCTTCCTTCCTTCCTTCCTTCCTTCCTTCCTTCCTCTTCCTTCCTTCCTTCCTTCCTTCCTTCCTTCCTTCTTTCCTTCCGACACTTCCTTCCGTCACTTCCTTCCGACACTTCCTTTCGACACTTCCTTCCGACACTTCCTTCCGACACTTCCTTCCATCACTTCCTTCCTTCCTTCCTTCCTTCCTTCCTTCCTTCCTTCCTTCCTTCCTTCCTTCCTTCCTTCCTTCCTTCCTTCCTTCCTTCCTTCCTTCCTTCCGACACTTCCTTCCGACACTTCCTTCCGACACTTCCTTCCGACACTTCCTTCCTTCCTTCCTTCCTTCCTTCCTTCCTTCCTTCCTTCCTTCCTTCCTTCCTTCCTTCCTTCCGACACTTCCTTCCTTCCTTCCGACACTTCCTTCCTTCCTTCCGACACTTCCTTTCGACACTTCCTTCCTTCCTTCCTTCCTTCCTTCCTTCCTTCCTTCCTTCCTTCCTTCCTTCCTTCCGACACTTCCTTCCGTCACTTCCTTCCGACACTTCCTTCCGACACTTCCTTCCGACACTTCCTTCCGACACTTCCTTCCATCACTTCCTTCCTTCCTTCCTTCCTTCCTTCCTTCCTTCCTTCCTTCCTTCCTTCCTTCCTTCCTTCCTTCCTTCCTTCCTTCCTTCCTTCCTTCCTTCCTTCCTTCTTTCCTTCCGACACTTCCTTCCGTCACTTCCTTCCGACACTTCCTTTCGACACTTCCTTCCGACACTTCCTTCCGACACTTCCTTCCATCACTTCCTTCCTTCCTTCCTTCCTTCCTTCCTTCCTTCCTTCCTTCCTTCCTTCCTTCCTTCCTTCCTTCCTTCCTTCCTTCCTTCCTTCCGACACTTCCTTCCGACACTTCCTTCCGACACTTCCTTCCGACACTTCCTTCCTTCCTTCCTTCCTTCCTTCCTTCCTTCCTTCCTTCCTTCCTTCCTTCCTTCCTTCCTTCCGACACTTCCTTCCTTCCTTCCGACACTTCCTTCCTTCCTTCCGACACTTCCTTTCGACACTTCCTTCCTTCCTTCCTTCCTTCCTTCCTTCCTTCCTTCCTTCCTTCCTTCCTTCCTTCCTTCCTTCCTTCCGACACTTCCTTCCGTCACTTCCTTCCGACACTTCTTTCCGACACTTCCTTCCGACACTTCCTTCCGACACTTCCTTCCATCACTTCCTTCCTTCCTTCCTTCCTTCCTTCCTTCCTTCCTTCCTTCCTTCCTTCCTTCCTTCCTTCCTTCCTTCCTTCCGACACTTCCTTCCGACACTTCCTTCCGACACTTCCTTCCGACACTTCCTTCCGACACTTCCTTCCGACACTTCCTTCCGACACTTCCTTCCTTCCTTCCTTCCTTCCTTCCTTCCTTCCTTCCTTCCTTCCTTCCTTCCTTCCTTCCTTCCTTCCTTCCTTCCTTCCTTCCTTCCGACACTTCCTTTCGACACTTCCTTCCTTCCTTCCTTCCTTCCTTCCTTCCTTCCTTCCTTCCTTCCTTCCTTCTTCCTTCCTTCCTTCCTTCCTTCCTTCCTTCCTTCCTTCCTTCCTTCCTTCCTTCCTCCTTCCTTCCTTCCTTCCTTCCGACACTTCCTTCCGACACTTCCTTCCGACACTTCCTTCTCACACGTCCTTCAGACAATTTATTCCTTCAAACACTCTCTTCCTTTCAACACATCCTTCCTTCCAACACTTCCTTCTGATATTTCCTTCCTTCCTTCCTTCCTTCCTTCCTTCCTTCCTTCCTTCCTTCCTTCCTTCCTTCCTTCCTTCCGACACTTCCTTCCTTCCGACACTTCCTTCCTTCCGAAACTTCCTTCCTTCCGACACTTCCTTCCTTCCTTCCTTCCGACACTTCCTTCCGACACTTCCTTCCGACACTTCCTTCCAACACTTCCTTCTGACTCTTCGACACTTCCTTCCTTCCAACACTTCCTTCCTTCCGACACTTCCTTCCTTCCGACACTTCCTTCCGACACTTCCTTCCTTCCTTCCGACACGTCCTTCCAACACTTCTTTCCGACACTTCCTTTCGACACTTCCTTCCGACACTTCCTTCTCACACGTCATTCAGACACTTTATTCCTTCAAACACTTTCTTCCTTTCAACACATCCTTCCTTCCAACACTTCCTTCTGACATTTCCTTCCTTCCTTCCTTCCTTCCTTCCTTCCTTCCTTCCTTCCTTCCTTCCTTCCTTCCTTCCTTCCTTCCTTCCTTCCTTCCTTCCTTCCTTCCTTCCTTCCTTCCTTCCTTCCTTCCTTCCTTCCTTCCTTCCTTCGATATTTTCTTCCTTCCTTCCTTCCTTCCTTCCTTCCTTCCTTCCTTCCTTCCTTCCTTCCTTCCTTCCTTCCTTCCTTCCTTCCTTCCTTCCTTCCTTCCTTCCTTCCGAAACTTCCTTCCGACACTTCCTTCCTTCCGACACTTCCTTCCTTCCGAAACTTCCTTCCTTCCGACACTTCCTTCCTTCCTTCCTTCCGACACTTCCTTCCTTCCTTCCGACACTTCCTTCCTTCCTTCCGACACTTCCTTTCGACACTTCCTTCCTTCCTTCCTTCCTTCCTTCCTTCCTTCCTTCCTTCCGACACTTCTTCCGTCACTTCCTTCCGACACTTCCTTCCGACACTTCCTTCCGACACTTCCTTCCGACACTTCCTTCCATCACTTCCTTCCTTCCTTCCTTCCTTCCTTCCTTCCTTCCTTCCTTCCTTCCTTCCTTCCTTCCTTCCTTCCTTCCTTCCTTCCTTCCTTCCTTCCTTCCTTCCTTCCTTCCTTCCTTTCGACACTTCCTTCCGACACTTCCTTCCTTCCTTCCTTCCTTCCTTCCTTCCTTCCTTCCTTCCTTCCTTCCTTCCTTCCTTCCTTCCTTCCTTCCTTCCTTCCTTCCGACACTTCCTTTCGACACTTCCTTCCTTCCTTCCTTCCTTCCTTCCTTCCTTCCTTCCTTCCTTCCTTCCTTCCTTCCTTCCTTCCTTCCTTCCTTCCTTCCTTCCTTCCTTCCTTCCTTCCTCCTTCCTTCCGACACTTCCTTCCGACACTTCCTTCCGACACTTCCTTCCGACACTTCATTCCGACACTTCCTTCCGACATTTCCGACACTTTCTTCTTTCCGACATTTTCTTCCTTTTTCACACTTCCTTCCTTCCAACACGTCCTTCCAACACTTCTTTCCGACACTTCCTTTCGACACTTCCTTCCGACACTTCCTTCTCACACGTCCTTCAGACAATTTATTCCTTCAAACACTTTCTTCCTTTCAACACATCCTTCCTTCCAACACTTCCTTCTGATATTTCCTGCCTTCCATCCTTCCTTCCTTCCTTCCTTCCTTCCTTCCTTCCTTCCTTCCTTCCGACACTTCCTTCCTTCCGACACTTCCTTCCTTCCGAAACTTCCTTCCTTCCGACACTTCCTTCCTTCCTTCCTTCCGACACTTCCTTCCGACACTTCCTTCCGACACTTCCTTCCGACACTTCCTTCCAACACTTCCTTCTGACTCTTCCGACACTTCCTTCCTTCCAACACTTCCTTCCTTCCGACACTTCCTTCCTTCCGACACTTCCTTCCGACACTTCCTTCCTTCCTTCCGACACGTCCTTCCAACACTTCTTTCCGACACTTCCTTTCGACACTTCCTTCCGACACTTCCTTCTCACACGTCATTCAGACACTTTATTCCTTCAAACACTTTCTTCCTTTCAACACATCCTTCCTTCCAACACTTCCTTCTGACATTTCCTTCCTTCCTTCCTTCCTTCCTTCCTTCCTTCCTTCCTTCCTTCCTTCCTTCCTTCCTTCCTTCCTTCCTTCCTTCCTTCCTTCCTTCCTTCCTTCCTTCCTTCCGACACTTCCTTTCGACACTTCCTTCCTTCCTTCCTTCCTTCCTTCCTTCCTTCCTTCCTTCCTTCCTTCCTTCCTTCCTTCCTTCCTTCCTTCCTTCCTTCCTCCTTCCTTCCTTCCTTCCGACACTTCCTTCCGACACTTCCTTCCGACACTTCCTTCTCACACGTCCTTCAGACAATTTATTCCTTCAAACACTCTCTTCCTTTCAACACATCCTTCCTTCCAACACTTCCTTCTGATATTTCCTTCCTTCCTTCCTTCCTTCCTTCCTTCCTTCCTTCCTTCCTTCCTTCCTTCCTTCCTTCCTTCCTTCCTTCCTTCCTTCCGACACTTCCTTCCTTCCGACACTTCCTTCCTTCCGAAACTTCCTTCCTTCCGACACTTCCTTCCTTCCTTCCTTCCGACACTTCCTTCCGACACTTCCTTCCGACACTTCCTTCCGACACTTCCTTCCAACACTTCCTTCTGACTCTTCCGACACTTCCTTCCTTCCAACACTTCCTTCCTTCCGACACTTCCTTCCTTCCGACACTTCCTTCCGACACTTCCTTCCTTCCTTCCGACACGTCCTTCCAACACTTCTTTCCGACACTTCCTTTCGACACTTCCTTCCGACACTTCCTTCTCACACGTCATTCAGACACTTTATTCCTTCAAACACTTTCTTCCTTTCAACACATCCTTCCTTCCAACACTTCCTTCTGACATTTCCTTCCTTCCTTCCTTCCTTCCTTCCTTCCTTCCTTCCTTCCTTCCTTCCTTCCTTCCTTCCTTCCTTCCTTCCTTCCTTCCTTCCTTCCTTCCTTCCTTCCTTCCTTCCTTCCTTCCTTCCTTCTTTCTTTCCTTCCTTCCTTCCTTCCTTCCTTCCTTCCTTCCTTCCTTCCTTCCTTCCTTCCTTCCTTCCTTCCTTCCTTCCTTCCTTCCTTCCTTCCTTCCTTCCTTCCTTCCTTCCTTCCTTCCGACACTTCCTTCCTTCCGACACTTCCTTCCTTCCGAAACTTCCTTCCTTCCGACACTTCCTTCCTTCCTTCCTTCCGACACTTCCTTCCGACACTTCCTTCCGACACTTCCTTCCGACACTTCCTTCCAACACTTCCTTCTGACTCTTCCGACACTTCCTTCCTTCCAACACTTCCTTCCTTCCGACACTTCCTTCCTTCCGACACTTCCTTCCGACACTTCCTTCCTTCCTTCCGACACGTCCTTCCAACACTTCTTTCCGACACTTCCTTTCGACACTTCCTTCCGACACTTCCTTCTCACACGTCATTCAGACACTTTATTCCTTCAAACACTTTCTTCCTTTCAACACATCCTTCCTTCCAACACTTCCTTCTGACATTTCCTTCCTTCCTTCCTTCCTTCCTTCCTTCCTTCCTTCCTTCCTTCCTTCCTTCCTTCCTTCCTTCCTTCCTTCCTTCCTTCCTTCCTTCCTTCCTTCCTTCCTTCCTTCCTTCCTTCCTTCTTTCTTTCCTTCCTTCCTTCCTTCCTTCCTTCCTTCCTTCCTTCCTTCCTTCCTTCCTTCCTTCCTTCCTTCCATCCTTCCTTCCTTCCTTCCTTCCTTCCTTCCTTCCTTCCTTCCTTCCTTCCTTCCTTCCTTCCTTCCTTCCTTCCTTCCTTCCTTCCTTCCTTCCTTCCTTCCTTCCGATATTTTCTTCCTTCCTTCCTTCCTTCCTTCCTTCCTTCCTTCCTTCCTTCCTTCCTTCCTTCCTTCCTTCCTTCCTTCCTTCCTTCCTTCCTTCCTTCCTTCCTTCCTTCCTTCCTTCCTTCCTTCCTTCCTTCCTTCCTTCCTTCCTTCCTTCCGACACTTCCTTCCTTCCGACACTTCCTTCCTTCCGAAACTTCCTTCCTTCCGACACTTCCTTCCTTCCTTCCTTCCGACACTTCCTTCCGACACTTCCTTCCGACACTTCCTTCCGACACTTCCTTCCAACACTTCCTTCCGACACTTCCTTCCATCACTTCCTTCCTTCCTTCCTTCCTTCCTTCCTTCCTTCCTTCCTTCCTTCCTTCCTTCCTTCCTTCCGACACTTCCTTCCTTCCGACACTTCCTTCCTTCCGAAACTTCCTTCCTTCCGACACTTCCTTCCTTCCTTCCTTCCGACACTTCCTTCCGACACTTCCTTCCGACACTTCCTTCCGACACTTCCTTCCAACACTTCCTTCTGACTCTTCCGACACTTCCTTCCTTCCAACACTTCCTTCCTTCCGACACTTCCTTCCTTCCGACACTTCCTTCCGACACTTCCTTCCTTCCTTCCGACACGTCCTTCCAACACTTCTTTCCGACACTTCCTTTCGACACTTCCTTCCGACACTTCCTTCTCACACGTCATTCAGACACTTTATTCCTTCAAACACTTTCTTCCTTTCAACACATCCTTCCTTCCTACACTTCCTTCTGACATTTCCTTCCTTCCTTCCTTCCTTCCTTCCTTCCTTCCTTCCTTCCTTCCTTCCTTCCTTCCTTCCTTCCTTCCTTCCTTCCTTCCTTCCTTCCTTCCTTCCTTCCTTCCTTCCTTCCTTCCTTCCTTCTTTCCTTCCTTCCTTCCTTCCTTCCTTCCTTCCTTCCTTCCTTCCTTCCTTCCTTCCTTCCTTCCTTCCTTCCTTCCTTCCTTCCTTCCTTCCTTCCGACACTTCCTTCCTTCCGACACTTCCTTCCTTCCGAAACTTCCTTCCTTCCGACACTTCCTTCCTTCCTTCCTTCCGACACTTCCTTCCGACACTTCCTTCCGACACTTCCTTCCGACACTTCCTTCCAACACTTCCTTCTGACTCTTCCGACACATCCTTCCTTCCAACACTTCCTTCCTTCCGACACTTCCTTCCTTCCGACACTTCCTTCCGACACTTCCTTCCTTCCTTCCGACACGTCCTTCCAACACTTCTTTCCGACACTTCCTTTCGACACTTCCTTCCGACACTTCCTTCTCACACGTCATTCAGACAGTTTATTCCTTCAAACACTTTCTTCCTTTCAACACATCCTTCCTTCCAACACTTCCTTCTGACATTTCCTTCCTTCCTTCCTTCCTTCCTTCCTTCCTTCCTTCCTTCCTTCCTTCCTTCCTTCCTTCCTTCCTTCCTTCCTTCCATCCTTCCTTCCTTCCTTCCTTCCTTCCTTCCTTCCTTCCTTCCTTCCTTCCTTCCTTCCTTCCTTCCTTCCGATATTTTCTTCCTTCCTTCCTTCCTTCCTTCCTTCCTTCCTTCCTTCCTTCCTTCCTTCCTTCCTTCCTTCCTTCCTTCCTTCCTTCCTTCCTTCCTTCCTTCCGACACTTCCTTCCTTCCGACACTTCCTTCCTTCCGAAACTTCCTTCCTTCCGACACTTCCTTCCTTCCTTCCTTCCGACACTTCTTTCCGACACTTCCTTCCGACACTTCCTTCCGACACTTCCTTCCAACACTTCCTTCTGACTCTTCCGACACTTCCTTCCTTCCAACACTTCCTTCCTTCCGACACTTCCTTCCTTCCGACACTTCCTTCCAACACTTCCTTCCTTCCTTCCGACACGTCCTTCCAACACTTCTTTCCGACACTTCCTTTCGACACTTCCTTCCGACACTTCCTTCTCACACGTCATTCAGACACTTTATTCCTTCAAACACTTTCTTCCTTTCAACACATCCTTCCTTCCAACACTTCCTTCTGACATTTCCTTCCTTCCTTCCTTCCTTCCTTCCTTCCTTCCTTCCTTCCTTCCTTCCTTCCTTCCTTCCTTCCTTCCTTCCTTCCTTCCTTCCTTCCTTCCGATATTTTCTTCCTTCCTTCCTTCCTTCCTTCCTTCCTTCCTTCCTTCCTTCCTTCCTTCCTTCCTTCCTTCCTTCCTTCCTTCCTTCCTTCCTTCCTTCCTTCCTCCTTCCTTCCTTCCTTCCTTCCTTCCTTCCTTCCGACACTTCCTTCCGACACTTCCTTCCGACACTTCCTTCCGACACTTCATTCCGACACTTCCTTCCGACATTTCCGACACTTTCTTCTTTCCGACATTTTCTTCCTTTACACACTTCCTTCCTTCCAACACGTCCTTCCAACACTTCTTTCCGACACTTCCTTTCGACACTTCCTTCCGACACTTCCTTCTCACACGTCCTTCAGACAATTTATTCCTTCAAACACTTTCTTCCTTTCAACACATCCTTCCTTCCAACACTTCCTTCTGATATTTCCTGCCTTCCATCCTTCCTTCCTTCCTTCCTTCCTTCCTTCCTTCCTTCCTTCCTTCCTTCCTTCCTTCCGACACTTCCTTCCGACACTTCCTTCCGACACTTCCTTCCGACACTTCCTTCCTTCCTTCCTTCCTTACGATATTTTCTTCCTTCCTTCCTTCCTTCCTTCCTTCCTTCCTTCCTTCCTTCCTTCCTTCCTTCCTTCCTTCCTTCCGACACTTCCTTCCGACACTTCCTTCCGACACTTCCTTCCGACACTTCCTTCCGACACTTCCTTCCGACACTTCCTTCTTTCCGACACTTCCTTCCTTCCTTCCTTCCTTCCGACACTTCCTTCCTTCCAACACTTCCTTCCTTCCTTCCTTCCTTCCTTCCTTCCTTCCTTCCTTCCTTCCTTCCTTCCTTCCTTCCTTCCTTCCTTCCTTCCTTCCTTCCGACACTTCCTTCCGACACTTCCTTCCGACACTTCCTTCCGACACTTCCTTCCGACACTTCCTTCCGACACTTCCTTCCGAAACTTCCTTCCTTCCTTCCTTCCTTCCGACACTTCCTTCCGACACTTCCTTCCGACACTTCCTTCCGACACTTCCTTCCGACACTTCCTTCCGACACTTCCTCCAACACTTCCTTCTGACACTTCCGACACTTCCTTCCTTCCAACACTTCCTTCCTTCCGACACTTCCTTCCTTCCGACACTTCCTTCCGACACTTCCTTCCTTCCTTCCGACACGTCCTTCCAACACTTCTTTCCGACACTTCCTTTCGACACTTCCTTCCGACACTTCCTTCTCACACGTCCTTCAGACACTTTATTCCTTCAAACACTTTCTTCCTTTCAACACATCCTTCCTTCCAACACTTCCTTCTGACATTTCCTTCCTTCCTTCCTTCCTTCCTTCCTTCCTTCCTTCCTTCCTTCCTTCCTTCCTTCCTTCCTTCCTTCCTTCCTTCCTTCCTTCCTTCCTTCCTTCCTTCCTTCCTTCCTTCCTTCCTTCTTTCCTTCCTTCCTTCCTTCCTTCCTTCCTTCCTTCCTTCCTTCCTTCCTTCCTTCCTTCCTTCCTTCCTTCCTTCCTTCCTTCCTTCCTTCCTTCCTTCCTTCCGATATTTTCTTCCTTCCTTCCTTCCTTCCTTCCTTCCTTCCTTCCTTCCTTCCTTCCTTCCTTCCTTCCTTCCTTCCTTCCTTCCTTCCTTCCTTCCTTCCTTCCTTCCTTCCTTCCTTCCTTCCTTCCTTCCTTCCTTCCGACACTTCCTTCCGTCACTTCCTTCCGACACTTCCTTTCGACACTTCCTTCCGACACTTCCTTCCGACACTTCCTTCCATCACTTCCTTCCTTCCTTCCTTCCTTCCTTCCTTCCTTCCTTCCTTCCTTCCTTCCTTCCTTCCTTCCTTCCTTCCTTCCTTCCTTCCTTCCTTCCTTCCGACACTTCCTTCCGACACTTCCTTCCGACACTTCCTTCCGACACTTCCTTCCTTCCTTCCTTCCTTCCTTCCTTCCTTCCTTCCTTCCTTCCGACACTTCCGACACTTCCTTCCTTCCTTCCGACACTTCCTTCCTTCCTTCCGACACTTCCTTTCGACACTTCCTTTCGACACTTCCTTCCTTCCTTCCTTCCTTCCTTCCTTCCTTCCTTCCTTCCTTCCTTCCTTCCTTCCTTCCTTCCGACACTTCCTTCCGTCACTTCCTTCCGACACTTCCTTCCGACACTTCCTTCCGACACTTCCTTCCGACACTTCCTTCCATCACTTCCTTCCTTCCTTCCTTCCTTCCTTCCTTCCTTCCTTCCTTCCTTCCTTCCTTCCTTCCTTCCTTCCGACACTTCCTTCCGACACTTCCTTCCGACACTTCCTTCCGACACTTCCTTCCGACAATTCCTTCCTTCCTTCCTTCCTTCCTTCCTTCCTTCCTTCCTTCCTTCCTTCCTTCCTTCCTTCCTTCCTTCCTTCCTTCCTTCCTTCCTTCCTTCCTTCCGACACTTCCTTCCGACACTTCCTTCCGACACTTCCTTCCT
>JAYKTQ010000421.1:57500-60000 GCA_036010785.1 Ammospiza maritima maritima
TTCCTTCCTTCCTTCCTTCTTTCCTTCCTTCCTTCCTTCCTTCCTTCCTTCCTTCCTTCCTTCCTTCCTTCCTTCCTTCCTTCCTTCCTTCCTTCCTTCCGACACTTCCTTCCGACACTTCCTTCCGACACTTCCTTCCGACACTTCCTTCCGACACTTCCTTCCGACACTTCCTTCCGACACTTCCTTCCGACACTTCCTTCCTTCCTTCCTTCCGACACTTCCTTCCTTCCTTCCTTCCTTCCTTCCTTCCTTCCTTCCTTCCTTCCTTCCTTCCTTCCTTCCTTCCTTCCTTCCTTCCTTCCTTCCGACACTTCATTCCGACACTTCCTTCCGACACTTCCTTCCTTCCTTCCTTCCTTCCTTCCTTCCTTCCTTCCTTCCTTCCTTCCTTCCTTCCTTCCTTCCTTCCTTCCTTCCTTCCTTCCTTCCGACACTTCCTTCCGACACTTCCTTCCGACACTTCCTTCCTTCCTTCCTTCCGACACTTCCTTCCTTCCTTCCTTCCTTCCTTCCTTCCTTCCTTCCTTCCTTCCTTCCTTCCTTCCTTCCTTCCTTCCTTCCTTCCTTCCTTCCTTCCGACACTTCCTTCCTTCCTTCCGACACTTCCCTCCTTCCTTCCGACACTTCCTTCCGACACTTCCTTCCTTCCGACACTTCCTTCCTTCCTTCCGACACTTCCTTCCTTCCTTCCGACACTTCCTTCCTTCCTTCCTTCCTTCCTTCCTTCCTTCCTTCCTTCCTTCCTTCCTTCCTTCCTTCCTTCCTTCCTTCCTTCCTTCCTTCCTTCCTTCCGACACTTCCTTCCGACACTTCCTTCCGACACTTCCTTCCGACACTTCCTTCCGACACTTCCTTCCGACACTTCCTTCCTTCCTTCCGACACTTCCTTCCTTCCTTCTGACACTTCCTTCCTTCCTTCCTTCCTTCCTTCCTTCCTTCCTTCCTTCCTTCCTTCCTTCCTTCCTTCCTTCCTTCCTTCCTTCCTTCCTTCCTTCCTTCCTTCCTTCCTTCCTTCCTTCCTTCTTTCCTTCCTTCCTTCCTTCCTTCCTTCCTTCCTTCCTTCCTTCCTTCCTTCCTTCCTTCCTTCCGACACTTCCTTCCGACACTTCCTTCCGACACTTCCTTCCGACACTTCCTTCCGACACTTCCTTCCGACACTTCCTTCCTTCCTTCCTTCCTTCCTTCCTTCCTTCCTTCCTTCCTTCCTTCCTTCCTTCCGACACTTCCTTCCGACACTTCCTTCCGACACTTCCTTCCGACACTTCCTTCCTTCCTTCCGACACTTCCTTCCGACACTTCCTTCCTTCCGACACTTCCTTCCTTCCGACACTTCCTTCCTTCCTTCCTTCCTTCCTTCCTTCCTTCCTTCCTTCCTTCCTTCCTTCCTTCCTTCCTTCCTTCCTTCCTTCCTTCCTTCCTTCCTTCCTTCCTTCCGACACTTCCTTCCGACACTTCCTTCCGACACTTCCTTCCGACACTTCCTTCCGACACTTCCTTCCGACACTTCCTTCCGACACTTTCTTCCGACACTTCCTTCCGACACTTCCTTCCTTCCTTCCGACACTTCCTTCCGACACTTCCTTCCGACACTTCCTTCCTTCCTTCTGACACTTCCGACACTTCCGACACTTCCTTCCTTCCGACACTTCTTTCCTTCCTTCCTTCCTTCCTTCCTTCCTTCCTTCCTTCCTTCCTTCCTTCCTTCCTTCCTTCCTTCCTTCCTTCCGACACTTCCTTCCGACACTTCCTTCCGACACTTCCTTCCGACACTTCCTTCCTTCCTTCCTTCCTTCCTTCCTTCCGACACTTCCTTCCGACACTTCCTTCCGACACTTCCTTCCGACACTTCCTTCCGACACTTCCTTCCGACACTTCCTTCCGACACTTCCTTCCTTCCGACACTTCCTTCCGACACTTCCTTCCGACACTTCCTTCCGACACTTCCTTCCGACACTTGCTTCCGACACTTCCTTCCTTCCGACACTTCCTTCCTTCCTTCCTTCCGACACTTCCTTCTTACACTTCCTTCCGCCACTTCCTTCCGACACTTCCTTCCGACACTTCCTTCCGACAATTCCTTCCTTCCTTCCGACACTTCCTTCCGACACTTCCTTCCGACACTTCCTTCCGACACTTCCTTCCTTCCGACACTTCCTTCCTTCCTTCCGACACTTCCTTCCGACACTTCCTTCCGACACTTCCTTCCGACACTTCCTTCCTTCCTTCCGACACTTCCTTCCGACACTTCCTTCCGACATTTCCTTCCGACACTTCCTTCCGACACTTCCTTCCGACACTTCCTTCTTTCTGAGACTTCTTTCCTTCCGAGACTTCCTTCCGACAATTCCTTCCAACTCTTCCTTCCTTCCGACACTTTCTTCCTTCTGATACTTCCTTTACTTCCGACACTTCCTTCCTTCCTTCCTTCCGACACTTCCTTCCGACACTTCCTTCCGACACTTCCTTCCGACACTTCCTTCCAACACTTCCTTCTGAC
>JAYKTQ010000421.1:62500-70000 GCA_036010785.1 Ammospiza maritima maritima
CCGACACTTTCCTTCCGACACTTCCTTCCGACACTTCCTTCCAACACTTCCTTCTGACTCTTCCGACACTTCCTTCCTTCCAACACTTCCTTCCTTCCGACACTTCCTTCCCTTCCGACACTTCCTTCCGACACTTCCTTCCTTCCTTCCGACACGTCCTTCCAACACTTCTTTCCGACACTTCCTTTCGACACTTCCTTCCGACACTTCCTTCTCACACGTCATTCAGACACTTTATTCCTTCAAACACTTTCTTCCTTTCAACACATCCTTCCTTCCAACACTTCCTTCTGACATTTCCTTCCTTCCTTCCTTCCTTCCTTCCTTCCTTCCTTCCTTCCTTCCTTCCTTCCTTCCTTCCTTCCTTCCTTCCTTCCTTCCTTCCTTCCTTCCTTCCTTCCTTCCTTCCTTCCTTCTTTCTTTCCTTCCTTCTTCCTTCCTTCCTTCCTTCCTTCCTTCCTTCCTTCCTTCCTTCCTTCCTTCCTTCCTTCCTTCCTTCCTTCCTCCTTCCTTCCTTCCTTCCTTCCATCCTTCCTTCCTTCCTTCCTTCCTTCCTTCCTTCCTTCCTTCCTTCCTTCTCTTCCTCCTTCCGATATTTCTTCCTTCTTCCTTCCTTCCTTCTTCCTTCCTTCCTTCCTTCCTTCCTTCCTTCCTTCCTTCCTTCCTTCCCTTCCTTCCTTCCTTCCTTCCTTCCTCCTTCCTTCCTTCCTTCTTCCTTCCGACACTTCCTTCCGACACTTCCTTCCGACACTTCCTTCCGACACTTCAATCCGACCACTTCCTTCCGACATTTCCGACACTTTCTTCTTTCCGACATTTTCTTCCTTTACACACTTCCTTCCTTCCAACACGTCCTTCCAACACTTCTTTCCGACACTTCCTTTCGACACTTCCTTCCGACACTTCCTTCTCACACGTCCTTCAGACAATTTATTCCTTCAAACACTTTCTTCCTTTCAACACATCCTTCCTTCCAACACTTCCTTCTGATATTTCCTGCCTTCCATCCTTCCTTCCTTCCTTCCTTCCTTCCTTCCTTCCTTCCTTCCTTCCTTCCTTCCGACACTTCCTTCCGACACTTCCTTCCCGACACTTCCTTCCGACACTTTCCTTCCTTCCTTCCTTCCTTACGATATTTTCTTCCTTCCTTCCTTCCTTCCTTCCTTCCTTCCTTCCTTCCTTCCTTCCTTCCTTCCTTCCTTCCTTCCTTCCTTCCTTCCTCCTTCCGACACTTCCTTCCGACACTTCCTTCCGACACTTCTTCCGACACTTCCTTCCGACACTTCCCTTCCGACACTTCCTTCTTTCCGACACTTCCTTCCTTCCTTCCTTCCTTCCGACACTTCCTTCCTTCCTTCCTTCCTTCCTTCCTTCCTTCCTTCCTTTCCTTCCTTCCTTCCTTCCTTCCTTCCTTCCTTCCTTCCTTCCTTCCTCCTTCCTTCTTTCCTTCCTTCCTTCCGATATTTTCTTCCGATATTTTCTTCCTTCCTTCCTTCCTTCCTCCTTCTTCCTTCCTTCCTTCCTTCCTTCCTTCCTTCCTTCCTTCCTTCCTTCCTTCCTTCCTTCCTTCCTTCCTTCCTTCCTTCCGACACTTCCTTCCGACACTTCCTTTCGACACTTCCTTCCGCACTTCCTTCCGACACTTCCTTCCTTCCGACACTTCCTTCCTTCCGACACTTCCTTCCGACACTTCCTTCCTTCCTTCCGACACTTCCTTCCGACACTTCCTTCCGACACTTCCTTCCGACACTTCCTTCCTTCCTTCCGACACTTCCTTCCGACACTTCCTTCCGACACTTCCTTCCGACACTTCCTTCCTTCCTTCCTTCCGACACTTCCTTCCGACACTTCCTTCCGACACTTCCTTCCTTAGTTCCTTCCTTCCTTCCTTCCTTCCTTCCTTCCTTCCTTCCTTCCGACACTTCCTTCCGACACTTCCTTCCGACACTTCCTTCCGACACTTCCGTCCGACACTTCCTTCCGACACTTCCTTCCTTCCTTCCTTCCTTCCTTCCTTTACCTTCTCCTTCCTTCCCTTCCTTCCTTTCCTTCCTTCCTTCCTTCCTTCCTTCTTCCTTCCGACACTTCCTTCCGACACTTATTCTTCCGACAACTTCCTTCCGACACTTCCTTCCGACCTTCCTTCCAACATATCCTTCCTTCACTTCCTTCCTTCCTCCACCTTCCTTCCTTCCTTCCTTCCTTCCTTCCTTCTTCTCTTCCTTCCTTCCTTCCATCCTCCTTCCTTCCTTCCTTCCTTCCGACACTTCCTTCCGACACTTCCTTCCCTCCCGACACTTCCTTCCGACACTTCCTTCCTTCCTCCCTTCCTTCCTTCCTTCCTTCCTTCCTTCCTTCCTTCCTCCTTCCTTCCTTCCTTCCTTCCTTCCTTCCTTCCTTCCTTCCTTCCTTCCTTCCGACACTTCCTTCGACACTTCCTTTCGACACTTCCTTCCGGCACTTCCTTCCGACACTTCCTTCCGACACTTCCTTCTGACACTTCCTTCCGACACTTCCTTCCGACACTTCCTTCCGAACTTCATTCCGACACTTCCTTCCGACACTTTCCGACACTTTCTTCTTTCCGACATTTTCTTCCTTTACACACTTCCTTCCTTCCCAACACGTCCTTCCAACACTTCTTTCCGACACTTCCTTTCGACACTTCCTTCCGACACTTCCTTCTCACACGTCCTTCAGACAATTTATTCCTTGAAACACTTTCTTCCTTTCAACACATCCTTCCTTCCAACACTTCCTTCTGATATTTCCTGCCTTCCATCCTTCCTTCCTTCCTTCCTTCCTTCCTTCCTTCCTTCCTTCCTTCCTTCTTCCTTCCGACACTTCCTTCCGACACTTCTTCCGACACTTCCTTCCGACACTTCCTTCCGACACTTCCTTCCGACACTTCCTTCCTTCCTTCCTTACGATATTTTCTTCCTTCCTTCCTTCCTTCCTTCCTTCCTTCCTTCCTTCCTTCCTTCCTTCCTTCCTTCCTTCCTTCCTTCCTTCCTTCCTTCCTTCCTTCCGACACTTCCTTCCGACACTTCCTTCCGACACTTCCTTCCGACACTTCCTTCTGACACTTCCTTCCGACACTTCCTTCCGACACTTCCTTCTTTCCGACACTTCCTTCCTTCCTTCCTTCCTTCCTTCCTCCTTCCTTCCTTCCTTCCTTCCGTCCTTCCTTCCTTCCTTCCTTCCTTCCTTCCTTCCTTCCTTCCTTCCTTTCGACACTTCCTTCCTTCCTTCCTTCCTTCCTTCCTTCCTTCCTTCCTTCCTTCCTTCCTTCCTTCCTTCCTTCCTTCCTTCCTTCCTTCCTTCCTTCCTTCCTTCCTTCCTTCCTTCCTTCCTTCCGACACTTCCTTCCGACACTTCCTTCCGACACTTCCTTCCGACACTTCCTTCCGACACTTCCTTCCGACACTTCCTTCCGAAACTTCCTTCCTTCCTTCCTTCCTCCGACACTTCCTTCCGACACTTCCTTCAGACACTTTCTTCCGACACTTCCTTCCAACACTTCCTTCCTTCCTACACTTCCTTCCTTCCGACACTTCCTTCCGACACTCCTTCGACACTTCCTTCCGACACTTCCTTTCTCTTACAATTCTTTCGACACTTCCTTCCTTCCAACACTTCCTTCCGTCACTTCCTTCCGAAACTTCCTTCCATCACTTCCAACACTTCCTTCTGACACTTCCTTCCAAAATTCTCTTCCGAACCTCCGTTTCTTCCCTCAGATTCTTCCTTCCTTCCTTCCTTCCTTCCTTCTTCCTTCCTTCCTTCCTTCCTTCCTTCCTTCCTTCCTTTCCTTCCTTCCTTCCTTCCTTCCTTCCTTCCTTCCTTCCTTCCTTCCTTCCTTCGACACTTCCTCCTTCCGACACTTCCTTCCTTCCGACACTTCCTTCCTCCGACACTTCTTCCTTCCTTCCGACACTTCCTTCCGACACTTCCTTCCGACACTTTCCTTCCGACACTTCCTTCCAACACTTCCTTCTGACACTTCCGACACTTCCTTCCTTCCAACACTTCCTTCCTTCCGACACTTCCTTCCTTCCGACACTTCCTTCCGACACTTCGTTCCTTCCTTCCGACACGTCCTTCCAACACTTCTTTCCGACACTTCCTTCCGACACTTTCCTTCCGACACTTCCTTCCGACACTTCCTTCTGAGACTTCCTTCCGACACTTCCTTCGCGACACTTCCTTCCGACACTTCCTTCCGACACTTCCTTCCGACACTTCCGACACTTCTTCTTTCCGACATTTTCTTCCTTTACACCACTTCCTTCCTTCCAACACGTCCTTCCAACACTTCTTTCCGACACTTCCTTTCGACACTTCCTTCCGACACTTCCTTCTCAAACGTCCTTCAGACAATTTATTCTTCAAACACTTTCTTCCTTTCAACACATCCTTCCTTCCAACACTTCCTTCTGATATTTCCTTCCTTCCATCCTTCCTTCCTTCCTTCCTTCCTTCCTTCCTTCCTTCCGACACTTCCTTCCGACACTTCCTTCCGACACTTCCTTCCGACAATTCCTTCCGACACTTCCTTCCGACACTTCCTTCCGACACTTCCTTCCTTCCTTCCTTCCTTACGATATTTTCTTCCTTCCTTCCTTCCTTCCTTCCTTCCTTCCTTCCTTCCTTCCTTCCTTCTTCTTCCTTCCTTTCCTTCCGACACTTCCTTCCTTCCTTCCGACACTTCCTTCCGACACTTCTTCCGACACTTCCTTCCGACACTTCCTTCCGACACTTCCTTCGACACTTCCTTCCGACACTTCCTTCTTTCCGACACTTCCTTCCTTCCTTCCTTCCTTCCTTCCTTCCTTCCGACACTTCCTTCCTTCCAACACTTCTTCCTTCCTTCCTTCCTTCCTTCCTTCCTTCCTTCCTTTCCTTCCTTCCTTCCTTCCTTCCTTCCTTCCTTCCTTCCTTCCTTCCTTCCTTCCTTCTTCCTTCCTTCCTTCCGACACTTCCTTCCGACACTTCCTTCCGACACTTCCTTCCGGACACTTCCTTCCGACACTTCCTTCCAACACTTCCTTCCTTCCTACACTTCCTTCCTTCCGACACTTCCTTCCGACACTTCCTTCCGACACTTCCTTCCGACACTTCCTTTCTTCTTACAATTCTTTCCGACACTTCCTTCCTTCCAACACTTCCTTCCTACTCTTCCGAAAACTCCTTCCATCACTTCCAACACTTCCTTCTGACACTTCCTTCCAAAATTCTCTTCCGAAACTCCGTTTCTTCCTCAGATTCTTCCTTCCTTCCTTCTTCCTTCCTTCCTTCCTTCCTTCCTTCCTTCCTTCCTTCCTTCCTTCCTTCCTTCCTTCCTTCCTTCCTTCCTTCCTTCCTTCCTTCCTTCCTTCCTTCCGACACTTCCTTCCGACACTTCCTTCCGACACTTCCTTCCTTCCGACACTTCCTTCCTTCCGACACTTCCTTCCTTCCTTCCGACACTTCCTTCCGACACTTCCTTCCGACACTTCCTTCCGACACTTCCTTCCACACTTCCTTCTGACACTTCCGACACTTCCTTCCTTCCAACACTTCCTTCCTTCCGACACTTCCTTCCTTCCGACACTTCCTTCCGACACTTCGTTCCTTCCTTCCGACACGTCCTTCCAACACTTCTTTCCGACACTTCCTTTCGACACTTCTTTCCGACACTTCCTTCTCACACGTCCTTCAGACACTTTATTCCTTCAAACACTTTCTTCCTTTCAACACATCCTTCCTTCCAACACTTCCTTCTGACATTTCCTTCCTTCCTTCCTTCCTTCCTTCCTCCTTCCTTCCTTCCTTCCTTCCTTCCTTCCTTCCATCCTTCCTTCCTTCCTTCCTTCCTTCCTTCCTTCCTTCCTTCCGGCACTTCCTTCCTTCCTTCCTTCCGACACTTCCTTCCTTCCGACACTTCCTTCCTTCCTTCCGACACTTCCTTCCTTCCTTCCGACACTTCCTTCCTTCCTTCCTTCCTTCCTTCCCTTCCTTCCTTCCTTCCTTCCTTCCTTCCTTCTTCCTTCCTTCCTTCCTTCCTTCTTCCTTCCTTCCTTCCTTCTTCCTTCCTTCCTTCCTTCCTCCTTCCTTCTTCCTTCCTCCTTCCTTCCTCCCTTCCTCCCTTCCTCCCTTCCTCCCTTCCTCCCTTCCTCCCTTCCTCCTTCCTCCCTTCCTCCCTTCCTCCTTCCTCCCTTCCTCCCTTCCTCCCTTCCTCCCTTCCTCCCTTCCTCCCTTCCTCCCTTCCTCCCTTCCTCCCTTCCTCCCTTCCTCCCTTCCTCCCTTCCTCCCTTCCTCCCTTCCTCCCTTCCTCCCTTCCTCCTTCCTCCCTTCCTCCTTCCTTCCTTCCTTCCTTCCTTCCTTCCTTCCTTCCTTCCTTCCTTCCTTCCTTCCTTCCGATATTTTCTTCCTTCCTTCCTTCCTTCCTTCCCTTCCTTCCTTCCTTCCTTCCTTCCTTCCTTCCTTCCTTCCTTCCTTCCTTCCTTCCTTCCTTCCTTCCTTCCTTCCTTCCGACACTTCCTTCCTTCCTTCCGACACTTCCTTCCGACACTTCCTTCCTTCCTTCCTTCCGACACTTCCTTCCGACACTTCCTTCCGACACTTCCTTCCGACACTTCCTTCCGACACTTCCTTCCGACACTTCCTTCCGACACTTCCTTCCGACACTTCCTTCCTTCCTTCTTCCTTCCTTTCCTTCCTTCCTTCCTTCCTTCCTTCCTTCCTTCCTTCCTTCCTTCCTTCCTTCCTTCCTTCCTTCCTTCCTTCCTTCCTTCCTTCCTTCCTTCCTTCCGACACTTCCTTCCGACACTTCCTTCCGACACTTCCTTCCTTCCTTCCTTCCTTCCTTCTTCCTTCCTTCCTTCCTTCCTTCCTTCCTTCCGACACTTCCTTCCGACACTTCCTTCCGACACTTCCCTTCCGACACTTCCTTCCTTCCTTCCGACACTTCCTTCCTTCCTTCCGACACTTCCTTCCTTCCTTCCGACACTTCCTTCCTTCCTTCCGACACTTCCTTCCTTCCTTCCTTCCTTCCTTCCTTCCTTCCTTCCTTCCTTCCTTCCGACACTTCCTTCCGACACTTCCTTCCGACACTTCCTTCCGACACTTCCTTCCGACACTTCCTTCCGACACTTCCTTCCGACACTTCCTTCGACACTTCCTTCCGACACTTCCTTGCTTCCTTCCTTCCTTCCTTCCTTCCTTCCGACACTTCCTTCCGACACTTCCTTCCGACACTTCCTTCCGACACTTCCTTCCTTCCTTCCTTCCTTCCTTCCTTCCTTCCTTCCTTCCTTCCTTCCTTCCTTCCTTCCTTCCTTCCTTCCGACACTTCCTTCCTTCCTTCCTTCCTTCCTTCCTTCCGACACTTCCTTCCTTCCTTCCTTCCTTCCTTCCTTCCTTCCTTCCTTCCTTCCTTCCTTCCTTCCTTCCTTCCTTCCTTCCTTCCTTCCTTCCTTCCTTCCTTCCTTCCTTCCTTCCTTCCTTCCTTCCTTCCTT
>JAYKTQ010000421.1:72500-77271 GCA_036010785.1 Ammospiza maritima maritima
TCCTTCCTTCCTTCTGATATTTTCTTCCTTCCTTCCTTCCTTCCTTCCTTCCTTCCTTCCTTCCTTCCTTCCTTCCTTCCTTCCTTCCTTCCTTCCTTCCTTCCTTCCTTCCTTCCTTCCTTCCTTCCTTCCTTCCTTCCTTCCTTCCTTCCGACACTTCCTTCCGACACTTCCTTCCGGACACTTCCTTCCGACACTTCCTTCCGACACTTCCTTCCGACACTTCCTTCCGACACTTCCTTCCTTCCTTCCTTCCGACACTTCCTTCCTTCCTTCCTTCCGACACTTCCTTCCTTCCTTCTTCCTTCCTTCCTTCCTTCCTTCCTTCCTTCCTTCCTTCCTTCCTTCCTTCCTTCCTTCCTTCCTTCCTTCCTTCCTTCCTTCCTTCTTCCTTCCTTCCTTCCGACCTTCCTTCCTTCCTTCCGACACTTCCTTCCTTCCTTCCGACATTCCTTCTTCCTTCCGACACTTTCTTCCTTCCTTCCTTCCTTCCGTCCTCCTTCCTTCCTTCCGACACTTCTTCCTTCCTTCCGACACTTCCTTCCTTCCTTCCTTCCTTCCTTCCTTCCTTCCTTCCTTCCTTCCTTCCATTCCTTCCTTCCTTCCTTCCTTCCTTCCTTCCTTCCTTCCTTCCTTCCCTCCTTCCTTCCTTCTTCCTTCCTTCCTTCCTTCCTTCCTTCCTTCCTTCCTTCCTTCCTTCCGACACTTCCTTCCGACACTTCCTTCCGACACTTCCTTCCGACACTTCCTTCCGACACTTCCTTCCGACACTTCCTTCCGACACTTCCTTCCGACACTTCCTTCCTTCCTTCCGACACTTCCTTCCTTCTTCTGGACACTTCCTTCCTTCCTTCCTTCCTTCCTTCCTTCTTCCTTCTTCCTTCCTTCCTTCCTTCCTTCCTTCCTTCCTTCCTTCCTTCCTTCCTTCCTTCCTTCCTTCCTTCCTTCCTTCCTTCCTTCTTTCCTTCCTTCCTTCCTTCCGTCCTTCCTTCCTTCTTCCTTCCTTCCTTCCTTCCGACACTTCCTTCCGACACTTCCTTCCGACACTTCCTTCCGACACTTCCTTCCGACACTTCCTTCCGACACTTCTTCCGACACTTCCTTCCGACACTTCCTTCCTTCCTTCCTTCCTTCCTTCCTTCCTTCCTTCCTTCCTTCCTTCCATCTTCCTTCCTTCTTCCTTCCTTCCTTCCTTCCTTCCTTCCTTCCTTCCTTCTTCCTTCCTTCCGACACTTCCTTCCGACACTTCCTTCCGACACTTCCTTCCGACACTTCCTTCCGACACTTCCTTCCTTCCTTCCTTCCTTCCTTCCTTCCTTCCTTCCTTCCTTCCTTCCTTCCTTCCTTCCTTCCTTCCTTCCTTCCGACACTTCCTTCCGACACTTCCTTCCGACACTTCCTTCCGACACTTCCTTCCGACACTTCCTTCCGACACTTCCTTCCGACACTTCCTTCCGACACTTCCTTCCGACACTTCCTTCCTTCCTTCGACACTTCCTTCCTTCCTTCTGACACTTCCTTCCTTCCTTCCTTCCTTCCTTCCTTCCTTCCTTCCTTCCTTCCTTCCTTCCTTCTTCCTTCCTTCCTTCCTTCCTTCCTTCCTTCCTTCCTTCCTTCCTTCCTTCCTTCCTTCCTTCCTTCCTTCCTTCCTTCCTTCTTTCCTTCCTTCCTTCCTTCCTTCCTTCCTTCCTTCCTTCCTTCCTTCCTTCCTTCCTTCCTTCCTTCCTTCCGACACTTCCTTCCTTCCGACACTTCCTTCCGACACTTCCTTCCGACACTTCCTTCCGACACTTCCTTCCGACACATCCTTCCTTCCTTCCTTCCTTCCTTCCTTCCTTCCTTCCTTCCTTCCTTCCTTCCTTCCTTCCTTCCTTCCTTCCTTCCTTCCTTCCTTCCTTCCTTCCTTCCTTCCTTCCTTCCTTCCTTCCTTCCGACACTTCATTCCGACACTTCCTTCCGACACTTCCTTCCTTCCTTCTTCCTTCCTTCCTTCCTTCCTTCCTTCCTTCCTTCCTTCCTTCCTTCCTTCCTTCCTTCCTTCCTTCCTTCCTTCCTTCCTTCCTTCCTTCCTTCCTTCCTTCCTTCCTTCCTTCCTTCCTTCCTTCCTTCCGACACTTCCTTCCGACACTTCCTTCCGACACTTCCTTCGACACTTCCTTCCGACACTTCCTTCCTTCCTTCCTTCCGACACTTCCTTCCTTCCTTCCTTCCTTCCTTCCTTCCTTCCTTCCTTCCTTCCTTCCTTCCTTCCTTCCTTCCTTCCTTCCTTCCTTCCTTCCTTCCTTCCTTCCTTCCTTCCGACACTTCCTTCCTTCCTTCCGACACTTCCTTCCTTCCTTCCGACACTTCCTTCCGACACTTCCTTCCTTCGACACTTCCTTCCTTCCTTCCGACACTTCCTTCCTTCCTTCCTTCCTTCCTTCCTTCCTTCCTTCCTTCCTTCCTTCCTTCCTTCCTTCCTTCCTTCCTTCCTTCCTTCCTTCCTTCCTTCCTTCCTTCCGACACTTCCTTCCGACACTTCCTTCCGACACTTCCTTCCGACACTTCCTTCCGACACTTCCTTCCTTCCTTCCGACACTTCCTTCCTTCCTTCTGACACTTCCTTCCTTCCTTCCTTCCTTCCTTCCTTCCTTCCTTCCTTCCTTCCTTCCTTCCTTCCTTCCTTCCTTCCTTCCTTCCTTCCTTCCTTCCTTCCTTCCTTCCTTCCTTCCTTCCTTCCTTCCTTCCTTCCTTCTTTCCTTCCTTCCTTCCCTTCCTTCCTTCCTTCCTTCCTTCCTCTTCCTTCGACACTTCCTTCCGACACTTCCTTCCGACACTTCCTTCCGACACTTCCTTCCGACACTTCCTTCCTTCCTTCCTTCCTTCCTTCCTTCCTTCCTTCCTTCCTTCCTTCCTTCCTTCCTTCCTTCCTTCCTTCCTTCCTTCCTTCCTTCCTTCCTTCCTTCCGACACTTCCTTCCGACACTTCCTTCCGACACTTCCTTCCGACACTTCCTTCCGACACTTCCTTCCTTCCTTCCGACACTTCCTTCCGACACTTCCTTCCTTCCGACACTTCCTTCCTTCCGACACTCCTTCCTTCCTTCCTTCCTTCCTTCCTTCCTTCCTTCCTTCCTTCCTTCCTTCCTTCCTTCCTTCCTTCCTTCCTTCCTTCCTTCCTTCCTTCCGACACTTCCTTCCGACACTTCCTTCCGACACTTCCTTCCGACACTTCCTTCCGACACTTCCTTCGACACTTCCTTCCGACACTTCCTTCCGACACTTTCTTCCGACACTTCCTTCCGACACTTCCTTCCTTCCTTCCGACACTTCCTTCCGACACTTCCTTCCGACACTTCCTTCCTTCCTTCTGACACTTCCGACACTTCCGACACTTCCTTCCTTCCTTCCTTCCTTCCTTCCTTCCTTCCTTCCTTCCTTCCTTCCTTCCTTCCTTCCTTCCTTCCTTCCTTCCTTCCTTCCTTCCTTCCGACACTTCCTCCTTCCTTCCGACACTTCCTTCCTTCCTTCCGACACTTCCTTCCGACACTTCCTTCCTTCCGACACTTCCTTCCTTCCTTCCGACACTTCCTTCCTTCCTTCCGACACTTCCTTCCTTCCTTCCTTCCTTCCTTCCTTCCTTCCTTCCTTCCTTCCTTCCTTCCTTCCTTCCTTCCTTCCTTCCTTCCTTCCTTCCTTCCTTCCTTCCTTCCTTCCTTCCTTCCTTCCTTCCTTCCTTCCTTCCTCCTTCCTTCCTTCCTTCCTTCCTTCCTTCCTTCCTTCCTTCCTTCCTTCCTTCCTTCCGACACTTCCTTCCGACACTTCCTTCCGACACTTCCTTCGACACTTCCTTCCGACACTTCCTTCCGACACTTCCTTCCGACACTTCCTTCCTTCTTCCGACACTTCCTTCCTTCCTTCTGACACTTCCTTCCTTCCTTCCTTCCTTCCTTCCTTCCTTCCTTCCTTCCTTCCTTCCTTCCTTCCTTCCTTCCTTCTTCCTTCCTTCCTTCCTTCCTTCTTTCCTTCCTTCCTTCCTTCCGTCCTTCCTTCCTTCCTTCCTTCCTCCTTCCTTCCGACACTTCCTTCCGACACTTCCTTCCGACACTTCCTTCCGACACTTCCTTCCGACACTTCCTTCCGACACTTCCTTCCTTCCTTCCTTCCTTCCTTCCTTCCTTCCTTCCTTCCTTCCTTCCTTCCTTCCTTCCTTCCTTCCTTCCTTCCTTCCTTCCTTCCTTCCTTCCTTCCTTCCTTCCTTCCTTCCTTCCTTCCTTCCGACACTTCATTCCGACACTTCCTTCCGACACTTCCTTCCTTCCTTCCTTCCTTCCTTCCTTCCTTCCTTCCTTCCTTCCTTCCTTCCTTCCTTCCTTCCTTCCTTCCTTCCTTCCTTCCTTCCTTCCTTCCTTCCTTCCTTCCTTCCGACACTTCCTTCCGACACTTCCTTCCGACACTTCCTTCCGACACTTCCTTCCGACACTTCCTTCCGACACTTCCTTCCGACACTTCCTTCCGACACTTCCTTCCTTCCTTCCGACACTTCCTTCCTTCCTTCTGACACTTCCTTCCTTCCTTCCTTCCTTCCTTCCTTCCTTCCTTCCTTCCTTCCTTCCTTCCTTCCTTCCTTCCTTCCTTCCTTCCTTCTTCCTTCCTTCCTTCCTTCCTTCCTTCCTTCTTCCTTCCTTCCTTCCTTCCTTCCGACACTTCCTTCCGACACTTCCTTCCGACACTTCCTTCCCGACACTTCCTTCCGACACTTCCTTCCGACACTTCCTTCCGACACTTCCTTA